>CAUYON010093375.1:0-51778 GCA_963573935.1 Arctocebus calabarensis
GACAGCTTAAGGCTCTGTCTCAAAGAAAAGAAAAGAGATAAGCCTAGGGTTATATTGAGCTATGATTTCTTATGATAATAAATGAAATTAGGGCAAATAGCAAGGTGGAAGAAGGGGCATTGGACTTAAAGTTAGGAGATCTGCATTCTAGACCCTATTTAGACCATTAACCTGCAAGTTTTTTAACCACCTCTAAGTCTGTCCATCAGAAATTTTGGGTTGGACTAGTGGATTTCTAATGCCCTTTCTATTTCTAAGATTCAGTAATTGGAGTAGCTAGATTTTTTTATTTGTGAATGTATGATTAACTGGTTTAATTAATAATTATAATTGAGAGGCTAATAATTGTAATCTGAATCTCAAGTACCTTTAAGGCACACACTTGTAACAAAGATGGCGGTGTATCCTAAGAATGAGGGAAAACAGATTTTAAGTGCTGAAATTGCAAAACCTAAAATTATAAAGAACCAATTTTCACATGTTTCAAAGATGTGTTTATTTCATCTAGAATGAGAGAGGCTCAATCAAGTAGATTATTATATGTGAAGTTTTATATTTTCATCTAGTTACTTTTTTATAGACAACATGCATAAATGGGTTCATCCTTTATTCCACCATGGTGAGTTTTAAGACAAGAGAATATCCAATAGCACCCTTCATTGTTAAGTAAATCTTAAGTTGATACTATCTTCAGAAATAAATATGGAACATTCATGAATTAGAAGAGAGGAATTTGGTCAGATTTGCAGCTATATGGTTCTCTGAATTATTTACAATAGACTTCTCAACTTTTTTTTATATCTTAAAGAAGAAAGAAACCTTTGTGAAATTTTTTTACAAATCAAATCACTGAGGATTGGTCATGCATTTCTTATAAATAGGTAACATGAAACTTCTCATCAAGCCCATCTACCAACCACAGTGAGATAAAACTATTTTAAAAGACAATTCTTCATCTCATTTGTACTCTATTCCTCACAAAAGTTGGCTCAGCCTTTGAAAATTGCATCTTTAGCATAACCAGCCTGTCAGTATTCTGGCTTGTTGCATTACATCACAGTTGTACGCCGTTTATTTTGTACTTTATTACTTACAGCAATTATCCACAAAATATTGACAAAAGCAAGTAGACACAGACCTCCCTCACTCCCTTCCTCTCACTCACTTTAGGATCTCCTACAAATAGATATTTCAGTAGTTGTGAGATTTGGTTGGACACTAGAATCATCTAGGGAGCTTTAAAGACTAGTAAAAACGATTTGGGCCCCACCCCAGATTCTGATGTTTATTACTGGACTGAAGTTTAGTCTGGGCATTGAGAGGCTTACAGCACTGCCCATGATTCTGATTTGCAGTTGCTGCTCAGTGCCTTTATTGCCTCTTGTGAGACACATGCCTTACCCAGGCCAATAACCAGGAATCTTGTTCCAGGTCTTTCAGCCATTTTTGCAGAGTTACTACTGTGTTTTCTTTTTTTTTTTTTTTTTTTTTTTTTTTTTTGACAGTTTAAAAGTTTATGCCCGGGGTTGGTGTGGCTCAACGCTGTTGGCCACACCCCCAATATGCATTTGTTCGGGGTTAAAACCCCTGCCCTGCCAAAAAACTTAAAAAAAAAAAAAAAAAAAGCTGAGTATTGTGGCAGGTGTCTGCAGTGCCGGCTACTTGGGAGGCTGAGGCAAGAGGATTACTTGAGCCCAAGAGATGGAGGTTGCTGTGAGCTATGACACCATGGCACTCTACTGAGGGCAAGAAAGTGAAACTCTGTCTCAAAAAACAAGGTAGGAAGGAAGGGAGGGAGGGAGGGAGAGGAAGACAGAAAGGGAGAGAGAGAAAGAAAAGAAAAGGAAAGAAAAGGAAGAAAGAAAAATGAATTTAAAAAAATAGTAAGCTACCTAAAAATTCAACCTCAAGGCAATGATTAAATTATGATACATCTATTTAATGTTTATCAAGAGTTTATTATGGTTGGCTCAGCAACCACAGCACAGTGGTTACAGTGCCAGCCATATACACCAAGGCTGGCAGGTTCAGCCCAGCCCGGCCCAGCTGAACAACTACAACAAAAACTAGCCTGGGATTTTGACAGGCACCTGTAGTCCCATCTACTGGGGAGGCTGAGGCAAGAGAATCACTTAAGCCCAACAGTTTGAGGTTGCTGTGAGCCATGACGCCATGGCACTCTACCAAGGGCAACATAGTGAGACTCTGTATCCAAAAAAAAAAAAAAAAAAGAGTTTAATATGGGGAAATACCACATTTAAAACATAAAACTGGTTCGGCGCCTGTGGCTCAACGGGCTAAGGCACCAGCCATGTACACCTGAGCTGGAGGGTTCAAATCCAGCCCAGACCCGCCAAACAACCATGGTGGCTGCAACCAAAAAATGGCTGGGCATTGTGGCGGGCGCCTGTAGTCCTAGATACTTGGGAGGCAGAGGCAGGAAACTTGCTTGAGCCCAGGAATTGGAGGTTGCTGTGAGTTGTGATGGCACAGCTCTCTAGCCAGGGTGACAGCTTGAGGCTCTGCCTCAAAAAAAAAAAAAAAACAAAACATAAAACTATACTCTGAGAATGAACACTCAGCTATATACACATGAAAAAAGCACACTTTGGTCTAATTTCTCCTAGTGATTATCTCTAAGTATAGGCATTATGGCTTTTTTCCCCCTCCATTCTACTTTTTTTTGAGACAGTCTCACTTTGTTGCCATCAGTAGAGTGCTATTGCATCAGGGTTCACAGCAACCTCAAACTCTTGGGCTCAAGTGATTCTCTTGCCTCAGCCTCCTGAGTAGCTGTAACTACAGGCATGCACCACAATGACTGGCTATTTTTAGAGGGTGGTCTCGCTCTTGCTCAGGCTGATCTCAGACCTGTGAGGTCAGGCAATCTACCCGCCTTGGCCTCTCAGAGAGCTAGGATTACAGGCATGAGCCACCATGCCAGGCTCCAAAAATAATTTTTAAAAACTATTCAAACCTGGGCGGCGCCTGTGGCTCAAAGGAGTAGGGCGCCGGCCCCATATGCCCGAGGTGGAGGGTTCAAACCCAGCCCCGGCCAAAAACTGCAAAAAAAAAAAAAAAGAAAAGAAAAGAAAAATATTCAAACCTGCTAAGTTAAGACAGAATAGAAACAACCAATGTATGTTTATAGCACTGCATAAACAAAGGATACTCTATCAATAGGTTGAGGTGGAAAAAATCCTGCTTTTTTCTTAGATGATAAATTTTCCTGTATTTTAAAAATAAATTCAACAAATATTCACCCAGAATTTTCAAAGTATAGGGTGCTATGCCAGATTACATAAGGGAAACAGATAAATAGAGCTCATTACCCCCACTTTCTTATAATCCAATAGAGAAAATAGAAAACGGACTAGATACAAGGAATTATGTATTAAGTAAATGCCATAATGAAGATATGAGCAGCAGTAGACAAACAGCACTTATTTCTTCCTAAGGGAAACTAGAAAAGATCTGATGGCAAAAGTGGCACTTAAATCAGGTGAGTGAGAGAGAGGAAAGGAAGAATGTAAATATAGATGGACTATCAATAATACTCAAAAATCCATACATATCTTTTGGATGTCCATACCCACTATCGGCAAATGTTTTCCCCAGAGGTGGTCACATCCTAACAGATGATTATATAGGCCCTGTCTGACATGTTCTTTCCTAAACGTCATCAAGGGTAAGAAAGACCTATCCCCACACACACATACCTTTCTCATTCTGGGTTGGATGGTCTCAATACCCCAAGCAATGGCTCTTCCTCAAACTCTGAATTCCAGATGAGACTCTTCTCCTGAACCATTACCCTATCTATACAAATGTTTATTATTAGTATCTACTGGAATATTCGATAGGCTCCATCAAATTCAAGATGTCAAATTGAACCTATTGTTTTTTTCTTTAGAATCTGCTTCTCTTGTGTTCTTCACTCATATTCCAGGTACCACCAATTCTCATCTCCCAAGCCTGAGATCCAAAGGGATTCCTCCTTGACTCCCACTTTACTACCTTCCCTAACCCTCCACCCCGACTAATCCAATCACCAGGACATTTCCATTCTCTTACAAATCTCCCCAGACTTAGTTCAAGCCTTCTAATCACCACCCTACAATCTTAGACTATTATAACCATTCTGCCACTTTTCTCATTTCTTAGAATTCAGATTTTTTTTTTTTTTTTGAGACAGAGCCTCAAGGTGTCACCCTGGATAGAGTGCTGTGGCATCACAGCTCACAGCAACCTCCAATTCCTGGGCTCAAGCAAGTCTCTTGCCTCCGCCTCCCAAGTAGCTAGGACCACAGGCGCCCCCCACAATGCCCAGCCATTTTTTGGTTGCAGCCGTCGTTGTTGTTTGGCAGGCCCTGGCTGGATTTGAACCCACCAGCTCAGGTGTACATGGCTGGCGCCTTAGCCCGCCGAGCCAGAATTTAGATTTCCTAATCCATTCAAAAATCCTATTGGCTCCCTCTTTTCAACTTTTTTTTGGGGGGGAGGCAGAGCCTCAAGCTGTCTGTCACCCTGGGTAGAGTGCTCTGGCATCACAACTCACAGCAACCTCCAACTCCTGGGCTCAAGTGATTCTCCTGCCTCCACCTCCCAAGTAGCTGGAACTACAGGTGCCCACCACAACGCCCGGCCATTTTTTTTTTTTTGGTTGCAGCCGTCATTGTTGTTTGGCAGGCCCGGGCTGGATTCGAACCTGCCAGCTCAGGTGTACGTGGCTGGCATCTTAGCCCATTGAGCCACAGACCCCGAGCTCATCCAGGATTTCTTAACACAATCAGTGTACATGGGGATAGGGGTTGGGTCCCAGTGACTCTTCCTACCCTAAGCACACCTGGAGCACCGGGAAAGGCAGCCAATGAGAGCTCGCTGTTAGAATGACACAGCACACAGAGGCAAGCTGGGTCTCATCTCAAGACCAACTCCCAGTCCAAGACTCAGTACTTGGTCACTCAGAGCCTGGGGTGATCAAGTTAGGAGCCTCTGTTATAGGTAAGTTGCAAGCATGCCACTAACCAGCCACAAGATAAGTCACTTCCCTTTTTGACTTTAGTTTTCTCATCTGTTAGTGAAGGAATTGGACCATTTCAGTCGCTTTCAAACCTTTGGAAATCCCATATGGCAATCCAATATATAAAAGAGACAGAGGCCCTCCTGCCCCAGAGTGCTCCCCATTTGGACTCCCCTCATTTCCCTCACAGCATGCCTTAAAATTAAGATTTCCACACAGATCACCCCAAAGACTGGTGGACTCCACCATTCCAGGGGCCCCAGCATATGTTTTTCTTAAGGGGAAGTGGTCAGGGGAGCTGGGGGAATCACAGGAGGAAATGTCATTTGGATGCGAAGATCCAGAGCAAATATTTATTTTTCCTTTGATGCTCTCTTAAAGCAGCCATTAGTACCACCCACCTGCCCTTCCCTCTGCCAATCCCATCTGGCCCCTGATAATCCCATCTAGGCATGTTTGAGGTGGAACGTGTGCTAGAAAGGTGAAGGGAAAATTGAGATAGAAGTCACACAGCAGGCTTTCCTCTCAATCAAGCCCCCACTAACAATCTTAATTCAATTGAAAGGAGGTGTTGAGTAGCTTCCACATGGCACCAGGTCGCTCTTGGCTCAGGGAGGATGGTCAAGGGACAGGGTTGGGGGTAGTGTAAGAGAGCAATACTCAAGCATTGAGAAACCATTAACACAGCAGCTGCTCTCAGAAGAAGGGAGACCCAGAGCAAGTTAGTTCTCAGCAGCAGTACTGGGTAGTCTAGATCAGGGAGGTACAGAGACAGCCTCATGCCTACTGATCTTGGCTCCCTACCTATGGCAAGAGGCGTGTGGCCAGGGAGTATCTGCAGAATTCTCTGTTCTGATGTAATAAGAGCTGGAATTCCTGCCTAGAGCCACTGAGGTTTGAAAACTAAAAGCTGGTTTATCTCACTCAAGAATCAAATGAGAGTTCTCTTTCTCTTTCTCTTACACACACACACACACACACACACACACAGTGACACAGGTCAGAAGCCTGATGGGATCTCTCAATTTCAATCTCAGTTTCTCAGCTTCTGGGCTACTCCAGCCCTCACAACCCAGTACCCCCCAGCCACCCCGCAGGCACAAGGCATAAGGCATAAGGCACAAGCCATGAGGAGGTATTTTCCAGCTGAGCTCCTGACAATGCCTGGGCCCAGCAGTCTCAAGCCTGGGGCCTCACTGGGTCCCCACAACTTTATAAAAAGAGAGAAAAGGAAAGCCAGGAAGTACATGATTGCCCAATAACTGTAACCTGGCAGCAGGCAACTGGGGACTGTGCCAGGCATTAGCAGGAAAAACATACTTGGTCCTATTGATGGACCCATAATCCACTCATTTTCCCAACATCCACTCTCCTTCACCAATGAAATGACTTCTTGTATTTCAAACCAGCTAATGGCTGCAAAAGCAAACACAACCTGGGGAGGCAACCACTGCCATTGCCAATAAGGTAAACCACAGACACACACATACACACACACATGCGCACATGCCTTGCAATCAGCAAAACATAATCCCTAAACCACCTGTTCTAAAAGACTCATTAAAATATAGATTATATGGCCCCATCCTAGACCCTGAGGATAAGTTCTTCTGGGTATGGAACTAGAGAACTGAGTATTTTAAACAACACTCAGATGATTCTAAAGAACATTTAAAGTCAAATTGGAGAACCACATTCAAATTATGTCAACTAACTTTTGGCAAATTTGCCACCCTTTCTAGGCTGGCAAATTTGTAGTTGTAGTAGTTCTCACCGCAAGTTCTATGTATCAGGAACAATTTAAGTTCACATTTGTATCTTATTCAATCCTTTTAGCAGCTTATGAGGCAAGCTGTGCTTTCAGGAAATTGCCCAAGTTCACACAGATTACTACTACTACTACTATTAAAACAACAACAACAACAACACACACACCAAATTAACAGGACAAGTTCCTGAAAACGCCCCAAAGGTGTCTTGGGGCACAGTGGACCTGGTATCAGAGCCAGGTTTCACATTTTTCAAAATAAGACTCATTATCATGAAATTTCAACTAAATCTTAGAGCTGTAAAGGACTCAAATGCCAAGCTCACCCCTGTGCAGACCTCCATAATATGCTGGGATGACAGATCTTTAGAGTTAAGGAACTTAATACCTCATCCATTCATTTAATCACACACATATTTATCAAATTCCTACTAAGGTCGGGAGGCTTCTGTTCCCACTCTATTGAACAATCTATTTCAAGCAAAATTCTACTTAAGTCTCATCTTCTCTAGGGAGCCATCCATCTCAAGATCGGACAATATTCCTCTTCTGTGCACCCCGAATCTATCACATGAGGTCTGTGCTGAGGTCCTCAGGTCTGTGACCACTCTCTGCAATCATGGGCAGACACATCTGCCATGGACACCCTTCCGAACATAAACGCACCCTCAGCGTGGTAAAGACTGCGTGCTGCAACTCCACCGAGCAATGCATGGGCCCCCGGCCCACCCTCCTTCACTCCCCGCCAGCCGCCAAGCCCGCGCCCGCTGGGCCGGCGCGGCGATAGGCAGCAGCACTCACCAGGCGCCCGGAGCTCTCCCGCGCCTTCTTCACCTTCCCGTAGGTGCCTTTGCCAAGTGTCTCCAGGAACTCGTAGCGGTGCCGCAGGTTGTGCTTATGGTGATGCCGCTTCACGGCCTGCTTCTTCATCAGGGGTTTGGGTGACTTGATAAGCCCGTCGGCTAGCGGCCGGGTGAGCCCCGCAGCCACGGCGGCGGCGGCCGAGGCAGAGGAGCTGGGGCGCTGGGGAAAAGCCGATGACTCCATGGCGAGCGGGAGGGCCGCGAAGGCGATTCACCGCGCGGGGAGAGAGACAGCCCGCGGTGTTCGTCTTGTCTACACCCAACTCGGACCCCACCGCCACACCAGAGCTCGCTGGGAAGCGCAGCATTCCAAGTTGTTATAAACGTTCAGAGCCCCAGGCCTTGGTCACGCCCCCCAACGCCCATTGGCCAGCTACCCGGCGGCGCGTGACCGCGGTCTCCCGCATTTGCTTTCCGGCTCTCCCGGCCCCGCCTCTCCCCTCGGCGAGGCTGGGAAAGGTGTCAATGGAGCCCGCTCACCTGGGCCCCGGAGGGCCAGGACTGGGGTACAGGGGCTCTTGCCACTGCTCTTGCCTCTGAGCGACTGTTGGTCCTGTTAAGAGCCCTTGTTTTTCCGTGGCACTATGTTCTCAGTCGGGCAATCTGAGGGTTCTAGAGGTCACCAAAGTATTTCTCCATCCTGAGTAATTTGTTCAGCCAAAGTCTATTAATATGAAGTTGTTTGGCCACTTTTAAGTCCATAAAGGAGAAAAGGGCATGGGATAGAACAGAGGCAGAATCTAGCCAAGTGAGAACGCTGATAGAGAACTGTTTTGGAGTTCTGAGTTCCCTTGTTTTCAGTTAGATCATCCTTAATTAGATCCTGGAATCCAGTGGTCCTCTTCATCAAAGAGGGCTTCTGAGTTTGAGTGGATCTTTCAAGATGTGGTAGAATTATGAAGTGTTTGCAGAAGATGGAGAGAGCCAAAATGGAAACATATATTCATTTAAAAATATGTACATTACACTCCTACTACTTTGTGTGTATTCCTAAATCTGTAAATAGCTGCTCCACCCAAAGTTTTCTTGTCCCTTATTTTGGAGCCAGGAGGACTGGTGGTAAAGGTTATGAGGTGTGGCTTGGTTTTTGAGGCCTAGGAGCGCTAGGTCTAGAATCTCCATTCTAAGTGCCCATTTGGAGTGAAATGAAAATGTCCACAGGGTTTACACTAAATAGGGAAAAAGGAATATTTCCTGTCTTAACCACCTTGATAACCTAATCCTGTGAAATGAGTATCATTCTGGCCAAGCCCAAGCTGCAGAACTGGGCACAGACCCTGGTCTGTAGGAAGGAGAATAGAGGACATTAGACCTTGATCCCCTTTCCTGAGAGAAGTCCTCCTGCAAGCAGACTTAGAGCCCTCACTGGATTCCAGCTGTGCTGGGGGGGGGGGGGCGCAGCTTTTACCTCCTGTTCCTGAGGATGGTACCTCTAGCTGTGTATTCAGGGTATGTTGAGGATCAAGAAGGACTAGATCCCTAATGGCTGAATTTTTTGTTTAGTGTCTACTCACTTTTCTATTTCCACAGATCCTTTTATCCTTTCTAGAATGAGCTGAGGGAGTGGTGCCTGTGGCTCAGGGGGTAGGGTGCCAGCCCCATATACCGAGGATGGTGGGTTTGAGCCTAGCCCTGACCATACTGTAACAACAATAACAACAACAACAAATAGCCATGCGTTGTGGCGGTGCCTGTAGATCCTGATCCTTGGGAGGCTGAGACAAGAGAATAGCTTAAGCCCAGGATTTGGAGGTTGCTGTGAGCTGTGATGCCACAGCACTCTACAGAGAGTGATATAGTGAGACTCTGTCTCTAAATAAAACAAACACACAGGGCAGCACCTATGGCTCAAAGGAGTAGGGCGCCAGCCCCATATGCCGGAGGTGGTAGGTTCAAATCCAGCCCTGGCCAAAAACCGCAAAAAAAAAAAAAAAAAAGAAAAGAAAAGAAAATAAACAAACAAACAAACAAAATAGAATGAGTTGAGGATTTGCCCATCACTCCATGCCTCCTTTGTGGCTAAAGAACATCCATTTTAGACGGGAAACACCTTTCCTCCCCTAAATCTGGAGGGCCATGAGAGGTGGAAGCTGGTTTGGCATTCTTTCCTCTGCCGGCCTTTCCTTTTTTTTTTTTTTTTCAGAGACAGAGTCTCACTTTATCGCCCTTGGTAGAGTGCCGTGGCATCACGGTTCCTAGCAACCTCCAACTCCTGGGCTTAGGCCAGTGGTTCTCAACCTTCCTAATGCTACAATGTATTTTCATTGTTAAAAAGGGGTCACCACTGGCAGTTTGAGAACTGCTGGCTTAGGTGATTCTCTTGCCTCAGTCTCCCGAGTAGTTGGGACTACAGGTGCCCACTACAATGCCCAGCTATTTTTTGGTTGTAGTTTGGCTGGGGCTGGGGCTGAACCTGCCACCCTCGGTATGTGGGGCCAGCACCCTACCCACTGAGCCACAGGCACCACCCCTGGCCTTTCCTTTTGTCCTAGGTTATCTGTGAAAATAGGATGAATTTCCAGGCAACAGCTTCCCCCCAACCAGCTGTTTCCTTTCCCCTCTGAGATCTGCATCCATTCTTGGGGTCCTATCCAGATTAGGATTCTCAAAAGGAAGCCTGGGTAACATAAGAGGAAGCACAGGGCTGTGTGTCAAGGGACCTGAGTTCTAGTCCTGACTCTGACACTAAATAGCCCTGTGGTCTTCTGTTCATTACTTCCTTCACTCTACAAATACAGGTGCTCACTAGGTAGTACTACACCAGGGGACAGGATGGTGACAAGATCTCTGCCTTTGGAATATTCTAAGTCTAGTGAGAAACAAGCAAATCCTGTACAGAGGATGGAGGAAGAATGGAATGCCCTTGGGATGTAGAACAGGATACAGCTCCTAGTCCAAATAGGAGGAGGCTAATGGAGGCAGCTTCCTGAAGACACCCCCAGCCCCCAAGAGAGAGTCTTGCTCTGTTGCACTAGAGTGCAGTGGTGTCATTATTCCTTCCTCCTTCCATAGTGATATTCCTTCCTCAGCTTCCCCAGTAGCTGGGACTGTGGGCACATGCCACTGTGCCTGGCTAATTTTTCTATTTTTGGTAGGGATGAGGTCTCAGTCTTGCTCAGGCTGGTTTCTAAATCCTGACTTCCAGCAACCCTCCCACCCCTGCCTCCCAAAGCTTTAGGATTACAAGTGTGAGCCTCTTGCCAGCCTTGAAAACAGGGCTTTTTACACTGAGACCCAAAGGGTAAGTGGCAATTAGCCAGCTGAATCAACATTTCTTCATTAGATGAAATAATTATATAGATGAGCCTAGGACTCACTTTCAGGCTTAATCTAAATTTCCATGAACTTTTCCAGGCATTTCCAACACCCAGTGTGTTGTTAGCATATTAAAGGTGTTCAGTAGATGTCTATGATAAAGGAATGGATGTGTGATGAAATCTAAAGACTACCTATATGTGACAGATCCCCTGCCATTACCAGTTAACTGGCTATTGCAGTGAGTGATATCATGTGCAACTTCCTGGACCTTTCTCACCTCCACTTCAGCTTCTTCTGACTATAATATCAATCCTTATTTAGATGGCAAGCTATGGATGACCCAAGACCACAGTTAGCAAGCAGAGGCAGACAAACAGGCATAAAGCCTGAATAGCATGTGACTCAAAAATGATGTGAGCTGCTGAAACTCAATGCTCAATTTCTTTAAAGAGAGGGTTGGTGGGAGCGGGAAAGTGCCTGGTATGGAATCTGTGTAGTCAGGGACTCTGTTGCTAGTGGGTCTCAGGGAATTCCTCGGTCATTTGCTTGGATGTGTGGATGTGCTCAGATTGTCTGGGCTGAGCTAAATCATTTTCAGTCCTGTCTGCCCCACTATTCAGTCCTGGGAGGAGGAAGCCTACCTGGCCCAGCTTCATGCCCCTTTGCTGATCCATATCTGATGGGTTTTGGGGAGAAACCATTCATTGAGTCTGCTATGTGCCACACTGGAGAAACAACTGAGAATAAACATCTGTTCCTGTGTGTGTGTGTGTGTGTGGGGGGACTGGGAGGGTGAGTCCAAAACTAGTAAAAAGGGATGCAAAAGTAGCTTAGAGTGAGGACTGTTGTGATGTGTACTGCTGGGTACGGGCAGAAGCACAGGGGAGGGGCACTAGGACCATGCTCTGGGGGTGAGGTGGGAGGTGGGGACAGGAAATGCAGGTCTCAGATACATCAAAGATGAGTCTTGAGGAGTGACTAAGAATTAACTCTCTATTCTCCAGCAGTTTACAGTTTAGTGAGAGAAATAAGATAAATATACTGCTTACTATACCATCCAAGTCAAAAAATGGTAAGACCTCCCCCCAAATAAAGAGGCATAAAATGCCTGTGGGATTGAAAGGATGGTTTTTATTCTGGTACAGAGGTTGGGGGGGCTCATAATTGAGCCTTGAAGAGTGGTGGGATTTGGTTAAGTTATGAGGTCTTATGGGAGGAGATACTGAATGTGTCTTAGGGTTTGGGAGGGAAGAGGGAGCCAGAACGTTCATAATTCATGAACTACAGGGGACTTCTGGGGCCTACAGCATCTTCTCTCTTGGAACCATCTTAGTAAGCGATGCCTGAGCACCTCTTCTTTTCTCTGGGAAAAAGGCTCGACTCACTATCCCCTCTCAGTCAGAGACTCAGCCATCATATTCCCTTTCCCCAGAGCTCTGAGGATGAGTTACAGTCCTCATTCACAGCCTTCCCACTCCCACTATAGGGGAAACTATGGCCTTGAAGGTGCTGATTTTCTCCTCTCAGAGGCTAGTGGAACTACCTGGATAGGCACATTCATGTTAGAACTGGCTCTTCAAATGTGGGAGGTGTAAATCCAAAGAGAGGGATGTAAATCCTTTTAGTTTTTGGCCAATTGGGATGCCTGGCTCAAAGCTGCCCTCTTCTGATCAAACTAAGCCTAGCAGGTTTTATGGGATGCCCAAAGCTGTGACAAGGCAGGAGATGTGTTCCTCTAAGGATCCATTCATTTGTTCATTCATTCATCAATTCAACAAATATGGATTGAACTATTACAATAGGTATAATAATATCTAACATTTGCTGAACCATCATCTCTGGTTCTAAGATTCTTAGATATAATGTTATATCCAAGGTCACCCAGCTGGGAAGCAGTAGAGCTGGGAGACAAACTCTGTCAGGTCAATAACATGCTTTGTGCCTCCAACTATTGAGTTGTCTTACAGGGCCAGAATAGGTGTTGGAAACACAAGATGGATCTAGTGAACTTCTAACAATCTAAACGTTTTTTACTTTTTTTGAGACAGGGTCTTGCTCTATTGCCCTAGCTAGAGAACAGTGGTGTCATCATAGCTCCCTGCAACCTCAAACTCCTGGGCTCAAGTGATCCTCTTGTCTCAGTCTCCCTAGTAGCTGGGTTTACGGGTGTACATCATGCCTGGCTAATTTTTTCTATTTTTTGTAGAGACAGGGTCTTCTTATTCAAGCTGTTCTTGAACCCTTGACTTCACTCGATCCTCCAGCTTTGGCCTCTCAGAGTGCTGGGATTATAGATGTGAACCACTGCACCTGGACTAAATTTTTATAAGTCTTATTAGGATTTTGGAAAATTTTCTGCTGTGAATATTGAAATGGTGTTCTCAATTACAAGGGGAAATTTAATGTTATTCACAGGCAATGCCTGGGGGTCAGGAAGATGTGCCTCTTATACCAAAACCCTGTTTCCTGCCAGAGTGATAGAAAGAGCACACACACACAGAGACAGAAGTCAGGATTCCTGGGTTTTAGCTCCACTTGTACCATCAACCCACACTGTGGTCATGGCCATGCACTTTCCCTTTGTGGGATGGCTGCCTTCTTATCTATAAAAAAGGGATTTTTTTAGCCGGGCGCTATGGCGGGCGCCTGTAGTCCCAGCTACTCGGGAGGCTGAGGCAAGAGAATCGCTTAAGTCCAAGAGCTGGAGGTTGCTGTGAGCAGTGTGACGCCACGGCACTCTACCCAGGGCGATAAAGTGAGACTCTGTCTCTACAAAATAAATAAATAAATAAATCCCATTGGCTCTGCATTGAAAATATACCAGTGGTTATTTTGGGGGAAAGGTAGCAAGTACTTGATCTAAGCAAGAAATACATGGGTATGAGCACACATATACAGAGTATATTATAAAATTCCATCCAGATTAATATACTTTGCATACAGGCAATCCCTTGGTTACAAACGAGATAGATTGTGTAGATTTGTTCTTAAGCTGAATTTGTATATAAGTTGGAATGGGTACATTCACCTATTGCCTGTATGGGTAGTACCTGACTTGCAAACATCCAACTTACATACAGCTCAGTTACAAATGGAGGCTATTACACTAAGTCCCTGAGTTACAAACATCCAACAGATGTTTGTACAACTTGTACTTATGAATGGAGGCTGTTAAGGTAATAGTTAAATGCATCTATTCCAACTTACATATAAATTCAACTTAAGAACAAGACTATAGAACTTATCTAGTTCATAACCCAGGGACTGCCTATAATAGCCTCCATTTATAAATCCAAGTCATATATTAATCATGGGTTTGTAAATCAGGGACTGCCTGTATTCTACTGTCTGTTAACAACTTGATAAATAAATTAAAATACAAACATAAAGTGTACATGTACAGAATTCTATCCCTCTCACTAATTTCTCTACCATTAATTTGTCCAAGCCACCATTATCTCTGACATTACTCACCTAAATCACTGCAAAAGCCTCTTAACAAGTCTCTCCTTCTGCACTGTTCCACTTCAACCCAATCTTTTCTCTACCAAGCAGCCAGAGTAACTTTGTATAAACACAGTACAGATTACCCCTTGGCTCTAAACCCTCTATTGACTTTTATTTAAAATAAAAGTCAAAATCTTTGAAAAGATCTTCAAGGGCTCTCCTACTATTCTCTGCCCTCTTTGTTCTACTTTTTCTTACTACAGTAGGTAGAAGAATTTTAAAACTACGTAAGTTAGACTAAATAGCTCATGCCTGCCCAAACAGATTATACTTTCAAATAGTTGCTCTATCCTCTACTTTCATGAAAAACATAATATTACCTGTTCCAATAGTTTCATATAATTCATAGTATTTGAGAAGTTCATCATAATCTTTCATAGTCCTCCTAGTTTATTCCAAATTAAAAAATGAACCTATAAGACAGAGATTGCACATAATCAATGAAGAAAATACTAGATTATCTCCTCCATTCCTATAACAGTAAATATTTAATACATAAGTCTTAGGCATATAAATAATACTGGAAAAAACTGATTAGCCATATAAAAAGAAAAGCAGGTTCCTATCTGATACCATACATAAAAATGAATTCCAGATAAAGACTTAAGTATGAAAGGTAGAACTTTAAACTTTTCTAAAAATACTGTCATTATTTCAGGATAAGAGATCTTTTAAACAGATAAAATGCTAATCATAAAAAGATTAATACCTTAAACATTAAAGTTAATAACTTCTGCACATCCAAAGACACCATTAAAAGAGAAAATCATGAATTTGAGAAGGTATTTGTAATACATACACCAACAGATATTTATGGAATATATTAATATAAACCATAACACAATAAGAAAAAACCAACAGAGGCTCAGTGCCTGTAGCTTAGTGGCTAGGGCAAGTACACCAGAGCTGGTGGTTTCGAATCCAGCCCAAGTCTGCCAAACAACAATGACAACTACAACCAAAAAATAGGTGAGCATTGTGGCAGGTGTCTGTAGTCCCAGCTACTTGGGAGGCTGAGGCAAGAGAATAATCTAAGCCTAAGAGTTTGAGGTTGCTGTTAGCTGCGATACCACAGCATTCTACCCAGGGGACAGCTTGAGACTCTGTCTCAAAAAAAAAACAAAAGAAAAACTCAAAGAAAAAATGATAGCAAATGACATAAAAACATTTCACAAAGAAAGACATGAAAGTATACTCATTTCATTAGTAATCAGGGATATGCAAAATAATACTCCAAAGCTATACAATTTTATTATGTAGAAGATACATATAATGAGATAAATGTTTTATTATTATACTTCATACCTTACATGTATTACATATACTCTTAATTATGTATCAAATAATATATAAAAATAGGTTGCAAAAAAACTTAGGTAGATCATCGTGATTTTTGCCTCCCTAAGTTTTAAAATTAAATAGTATTACAAAAAATCATAAGGATGAGTAGGATCCTGTTATACTTATTAATACTCAAAGTCACATTCATGCTAACTTTGTCTTACTTATGAAGAATATGCTCTTAGTTGGCTTTAACTAGACATCAGCAGTGTATATGGCAAAACTGCTAATGCAGTTCTAGGCTATTAACCCTGAATTGGCTTTTACTCATTCAGTTATTCACACAGATGTTTACTAAGCAGTTACGATGTGCCAAACCTCGGTTGGCACTAGAGCTATAATAGAGAAGAAATGTGGTTCTGCCCTCACAGTGTTCATTCTAATGGAGAAGACAAAGGCAAATAAACAGGCAATAAATTAAATAGTTATAATTTGTAATAAATACCAGAACAAAAATAACCAACAGTAGTTAGAGTGGTCACTGAGAAATGAGAAGAAAAAGTCAGTCCTGTTGGTCCTATCAAAACTTGAACCATGGTTCCAATAGAACCTAAATATGACTATGTAAATAATGTTTCTATTTAAGGCTGTTAAAATGATAATGATCCAGAAAGGACTAATTGCTTTCTTTCTTTTTTTTTCTTTTTTTTGAGACAGAACCTCAAGCTGTCACACTGGATAAGAGTCCTGTGGCATCACAGCTCACACTCAACCTCCAATTCCTGGGCTCACACGAGTCTCCTGTCTCTGCCTCCCAAGTAGCTGGGACTACAGGCGCCTGCCACAACGCCCGGCCATTTTTTTTTTTTTTGGTTGCAGCTGACATTGTTGTTTGGTGGGCCCAGGCTGGATTTGAACCCGCCAGCTCAGGTGTACGTGGCTGGCGCCTTAACCCGTTGAGCCACAGGCGCCGAGCCACTAACTGCTTTCTTATCAATGACAGCCTCAGCCCCCACCTCATTCTTCTCTTGCTTCCTAAGGTATCAAAGGTCTGTAGGTCTTAACAACTGTTAGGCCACAATGAATAAGGTGAAAAAACATTCCAGAAAGAGGGAACTTAGACACAAAAATCCCATACGAGGCCGAGTGTGGTGGCTCACACTAATAATACTCACTAATAATAGTACTCTGGAAGGCCAAGGCAGGTGGACTGCCTGAGTTCACAGGTTCAAGACCAACCTGAGCTAGAGTGAGACCTCATCTCTAAGAATAGCCAGACATTGTGGTGGGTGCCTGTAGTCCCAGCTACTCAGGAGGCTAAGGCAAAGAGAATTGCTTGAGCCCAAGAACTGGAGGTTGCTATGAGCTATGATGCCACAGCCCTCTACCAAGGGTGACAAAGCGTGACTCTGTCTGGGGAAAAAAAAAAAAAAAAAAAAGAGATCCCATATGAAGAAAAAGTTGACATGTACTGAACCAAAACTGTTTTTAGAGGTAATAGAAAATGGAAATGCAGATTTTGGACCTGGGGCAATTGGTTAGCCATATAGAAAAAAAAAACTGGATCTCTTGTCACACCATACAAAAAACCAATCAGTTGGCTCAGTGCCTACAGCTCAGCAGCTAGAGTACCAGCCACATACTCTGGAGCTGGCAGGTTCGAATCCAGTCCAAGACTGCCAAACAGCAATGACAACTACAACCAAAAAATAGCTGGGCGCTGTGGTGGGCACCTATAGTCCCAGCTACTCTGAGGACTGAGGCTAAAGAATCACCTAAACGCCACAGCACTCTACCGAGAACAATAAAGTGAGACTATGCCTCTAAAAAAATTAATAAATAAAACCTAAACAGCTGAGGCCTTACCATACCAAACCCATAGCTAGGAACATCAAAAGGAAGCAGAGAACATTTGGAAAAGGATGAAAAGGAGAATACAGTTTCATGGAAGCCAAGAAGGAAAAAAAAACTAATACAAGAAAGCTTCCGGGAAGTAGATTTCTAATTAAACTTTCTTTCTTTTTTTGTAGAGACGGTCTCACTTTATTGCCCTCGGTACAGAGCCATGGCGTCACACAGCTCACAGCAACCTCCAACTCCTGGGCTTAGGTGATTGGGCCTCAGCCTCCCGAGTAGTTGGGACTACAGGCGCCCACAACGCCCAGCTATTTTTTTTGTTGTTGCCATTTGGCCAGGGCCGGGTTTCAATCCGCCACCCTCGGTATATGGGGCCGGCGCCCTACCCACTAAGCCATAGGCACCACCTGCTCTAATTAAACTTTCTAAAAGTACTCATATATGGGTCAAGTCCTAAGACTTTAATTTAGGTGCTATAAAGCAGCACTTTCTTTAAAGTTAGACATGGGGTTAAAATTCTCTGAATCCATACAGAAACAGTTTTTCTAAGGGACTCTTCTTCTAAAAAGTTGGTATAGAAGAAAAGACTTAGGATCTTAACATTGGGAAGAGATGTATGTCCCCATAACCCTTAGAAGTCAAGCAGGAATCAGAAGGGCCCAGGGGAAGTGAGCGTCTCCAAGTCAGACACAAAGAATCTCCCACATAGTCCAATACAGTACACCAGGACCACAGAGTTGACAAAGGGGTTTGAGGCCAAGGCCCATCTAGTAATAAAAGTTTCCTCCTTGCTTGGCCTGCCCCTGCACACAAATCACCCTTGGTGACCTAGCAGTAGACTAGTAATGATAGCCCAGTGTTCAAAATCTCAGGACCCCCTTCTCCCTTAACACTTTAGTAGGTTAAGTGAGTACATTCAAAGCCAACTGGGACTCAGGAAATAAAGTTCTACACTGAAAGAACAAAGCCTGCACATCCTGATCACTGTCCCTCAATAGTGAGGACCTGGTGATAGTGCCATTTCAAAAGCCAGATAGCCCCACTACATCAACAGGCAGTCTGGCAAGCCCATTTAAGACTCTGAGATTGTTGAGTGATAGGTACCATGTTTACTACCTTCAAGTTCTCTGTTCCTCATCCAGAACCAAGTGACCAGTGTGCTATTAACCATAAATTTGAAAGACCTAGAGTATGACTTCAAATTTAGGAGTGTGATATGCTTATAAAGGAAGACAAGAGTAATGGGGTAGGCCCTTCACACAGTAAGGGTGGAATATCTTCTTAAATTGAGGTTGAGAAAAATATGAATGAAATTATCAAAACCCCAAAAGTCATAAAGCATATTTTTAAAGTATCATTTTTAAATGCCTAAAACATTGATTCCATGAATCATTTTACTGAGAGAAAAAGGCAAATTATTATCATTAAGTAAAAAGCTTAAGCCAGGCGTTGTGACAGGCACCTATAGTCCCAGCTTCTTGGGAGGCTAAGGCAAGAGAATCGCCTAAGCCCAGGAGTTGGAGGTTGCTGTGAGCTGTGTGACACCAGGGCACTCGACCAAGGGTGACAGAATGAGACTCTGTCTCTACCAAAAAAAAAAGTAAAAAGCCTTTAACAACTTCATCAGTGCAGGTGGCACCTGTGGCTCAAAGGAGTAGGGTACCAGCCCCATATAACAGAGGTGGTGGTTTCTCACTGGACACCTGAAGGCACAGGATTAGAAATACTATTTTTTTTGAGACACCCACTATGTCGCCCTTGGTAGAGTGCTGTGGCGTCACAGCTCATAGCAACCTCAAACTCTTGGGCTTAAGTGATTCTCTTATCTCAGCCTCCCAAGTAGCTGGGACTACAGGCACCTACCAAAACACCTGGCTATTTTTTTTGTTGCAGGTGTCATTGTTTAGCAGGCCCGGGCCAGGTTTGAACCCTCCATCCTGGGTGTACGTGGCTGGCGCCATAACCACTATGCTATGGGCGCCAAACCTAGAAATACTGTGAACAGTAACACTAAGTCATAAATAGTTTAAAGGGCATTTCTCAGTGGGCAAATATGAGAATGAAGTGGATCCTACTCTATAAAAACAAGAATCACAGGACTAAGAAATTCCAAAACAGGCAATAAAAGCAGTAAAAATAAGAAAGTCAATCCAAGGCTCAGAAAACTCTGGGATCTTGAAAAGAGAAATAGTGGGAGAATGGAAATGAAGAAATGCTGGACTATACATCTGATTGGAAGTTGCCTGCTGTTGAAGAAGACTATCAAATTCCTTAGAGAGCAAACCTCCCAATTAATGCAGTATTGAGGTACTCAGAGTACAACTACCAAAGGAAACACAGAGACATTCCAAAGTTTAAAAAAACATGATGATGAAAGTAGAAATGGATAAAGGGAAACCATACGCTTCAGGAAATATGAGTTCTAATTGCCACCACTGCACATGTCTAAATTCCATTGAGAAGTGGGCTATTCAAATTCACTCTCAGAAAGAGAAAGCAATTTGTAAAATGTTGGAATTCACTTCCCCAGATTAGGGATGTAAGAGCATCACGATGAATTTCTTTTTTTTTTTTTTGACTGGGAGGGGCTGGGGCTGGGCTCCTCAATTGATCTCTTAATAGATTTCTTCCAAATTTCTAGGTTGTGGCCTCTAAACAACTAGTTGTCAATCTGACAGCTGAGGAAAGACCAAATCCATGAACCTTATTTTTTCCTTCTATTTTCTCTATCTATGCCCTTCCCTCAAATTACTCTTAAATGAATAAAATCAATGTAGATTCCATCCATTGAATCTAGAGGACATTTTTGCTACTATATAAGAAAATTGGTGCTTACATTACTAGTAGCAGATGTTTTTAAGAGACAGTGTTTCAGCTGTTGTCCAGGCTAACGTGCAGGGGCACAATCATTGTAACCTTAACTACTGGGCTCAAGTGATCCTCCTGCCTTTGCCTCCGAAGTAGCTAGGACTGTAAACATGCACCACTATACCTGCCTAATTTTTGTTGTTATAGAGATGGCGTCTCACTGTTGCTCAGGCTGGTGTCAACCTCCTGGCCTCTAAATGCTGGGATTACAGGTGTGTGTCACCACACGTAGTCTACAGATAGCAGACTATAGTTGATTTTTTTTTTTTTTGAGACAGAGCCTCAAGCTGTCACCCTGGATACAGTGCCGTGGCATCACAGCTCACAGCAACCTCCAATTCCTGAGCTCAAGCGAGTCTCTTGCCTTCGCCTCCCAAGTAGCTGGGACTACAGGTGCCCACCACAACACCCGGCCATTTTTTGGTTGCAGCCGTCGTCGTTTGGCAGGCCCGGGCTGGATTCGAACCCGCCAGCTCAGGTGTACGTGGCTGGCACCCTTAGCCCGTTGAGCCACAGGTGCCAAGTCAGATTATAGTTGATTTTTAAATTTTGTGAATGTGGGGCTAGTTCTAAGTATTCCTTTTTTTTTCCCCTCCTGTAGAGACAAAGTTTTTCACTTTATCATCCACGGTAGAATGTCGTGGTGTCACAGCTCACAGCAACCTCCAACTCCTTTTGCCTCCAATTCCCTTGCCTCAGTCTCCCAAGGAGCTGGGACTACAGGCGCCCACCACAACACCCAGCTATTTTTTGTTGCAGTTTGGCAGGGGCCGGGTTTGAACCTGCCACCCTCAGTATATGGGGCCAGCACCCTGCTCACTGAGCCACAAGTGCTGCCCCAAATATTCTGGTTTTTTTTGAGACAGAATCTCACTTTATCACCCTCTGTAGAGTGCAGTAACGTCACAGCTCACAGCAACCTCAAACTCTTGGACTTAAGCAATTCTCTTGCCTCAGTCTCCCAAGTAGCTGGGACTACAGGCACCCCCCTCACCCCCAGCCACCACCACAAGGCCCAGCTATTTTTTTGTTGTTGTTGTTTTTGTTTTTGCAGTTCGGCCAAGACCAGGTTTGAACCCACCACCTTCAGTATATGGGACCAGTGCCCTACTCCCTGAGCCACAGGTGTCCCCCAACGCCCAGCTACTTTTAGAGACTAGGTCTCCCTCTGGTTCAGGCTAGTCTTCAACTTGTGAGCTCAGGCAGTTCACCAGCCTTGGCCTCCCACAGTGCTACAATTATAGTCATAAGCACACCACACCAGGCCCAATATTCTTTTTGTTGTTATTATTGCCCCAAGCTAGAGTACTATGGCATAGTAGCTCACAGCAACCTCAAACTCCCAGATTCAACAATCCTCTTGCTTCAGGCTCCTGAATAGCTGAACTACAGGTGCTTATCACTACACCCAGATAATTTTTCTATTTTTAGTAAAGAAAAGGGCTGGCTCTTGCTCAGGCTGGTCTCAAGCAATCAATCCACCTCAGCCTCCCATAGTGCCAGGATTACAGGTGTGTGCCACCAGTCCCAGCCAGTTCTAAATAGTCTGAAGAGCCCCTTTTATTCTTTAGAATGCTAATACAGAACACAGGAAAGACTTGTGATTGGAGTAACCCAAGTTTGTAGCTCCTAAAGGATTGAGTCCAATTTTGAAAGAAGTTTTAGTGTGGGTAAAATGGTATCAAACAGCATCACAACAGTCATCCAGGAAGGTAGCCTCTCAACTGGATAATGAAGGAAATTGGACCCCAATTAGACACCTTAGTGTCTTTCTGGACATGACTAAATAGAAGAATTGGGGGCATATATAATTGGAATCTTGAGGTTCTAAGGAAACAAAGAATCGGCGTGAGGTTGGTGCCTGTGGCTCAAGGAGGAGGACGCAGGCCCCATATAATGAGGGTGGTGGGTTCAAGGCTGGTCCCAGCCAAAAACCGCACACACACACAAAAAAAGAATTGGCTTGATGACAAGAGGCTTATGGTTAAACTTTACAGAATAACAACAAATTGGAGGTATTTTATTACCAACATATTATTTCGACCGTTCTATTACCTACTGAATAATACATCTTGTCTAGTAAGCTTGGTAAGACTGATGCTGAGGATAATTTCAAATGAAAAGAACACAGATGTCTTATAATGTAGCCTTGTAATACAATTAATTAGCACCCTGCTCCCTTTCAGAGAGGTTCCTGAGAGCATAAGCAAAGAGGCATTGGTTCCTAAAGGCATTAAGGGATTGATCTGCCCATTAGTCAGTCCACAGTAGTTACACCAGGACAGCTCCACTGATAAAACAAGTCCATGAATATACAATATGAGATTTTCTGATTTTCTGATGTTCCATACCCCACAGGAAACAGAAACCAAAATATGAACCAAAATACTTACTTCTAAGCAAAATTCCAGGCTTCCCACCTTCCCCCATTCTACTAATCAAAGATGAAGCTCAAAAACAATTATTCATCCCAGGTAGTAGGGTCCTGTTCACTCTGCTGGGATATCTTCTTTGGGGAGTCCCCACAGATTTTTTGAAGGGTGCAACCTTGCTGCTCCTTTTACTGCTATCGCATTTTGGCGCACATTCCCCTTTTAGTATGAGCCTCTTAACCCGCTTTTTTGGAAAGTTGATGAGCGGGGAAGGATTTGAACTTAGAAAAGGGAGTGATAACACATTTCCTATTGTACTAAACGAAATAAACTGAGCTGTATGAATAGAAAATAACTAGAAATCCTTTGAACTTCCTCCACGGAGACAGGGTCTCGGAAACGGAAAACTGGAAATTCACATCTATCGCCGCCTACGTGGCAAACGATTTGCCTAACACCTCTCCAACCACCCTGTAAGGTAGATATTGTCATTATCGCCACGTACAGAGGAGGAACCCGAGAGTCGGATAGGCTTAGTATCTCATCCAGGAAACAGGGCTGGTAAACTGGGCTCCGATGAAATTCTCCGGTCTCCTGACGGCCAGCAGCAAACCCGGCGTGGGCCGCCGCTCCCCACGCCCCGCACAGCCCAGACCCCAGCCCTCACCTACGGCTGCTGTAGGCAGGCAGGAGAACTGACCTGAGGGGCAGAGGGCCGGGCGGCGCGGGGCCGGACAGGACGGAGGGGCCTGCCGGCCGTCTCGAGCAAAACGGCGGGTGCGAAACGTTCCTAGGCAGCTTTTCGACCATGGAGTTCCAGCCGCTTCCGCCCGCCAAGGCACTCAAAACTCCCGGGCCGGAAGGGGCGGGGCACGGCGGAGGCGCGCGCGGCGCCGGGATCTAGCGCGGGGGAGGGGCCCGGCGGGACGGAGCCGGCACTGCAGGCTCGGGCGTGAGTAGACCTCGGGCTGCGGGTGGTACCGCAGGGTAGTTCCTTTGGGGTGTTGAGGGGTGGCTGAAGTCCTTGGTCATCAAACTGGGGATGAGCATCTCCCCGAGGCCGCGGGAAGATTTTTCCAGCTGACGTGGACAGGCAAAGTTTCCACATACTCAACTTTCTTACTTGCTCTTTCCTAAAACTGATCTGCCAGAGAAGTCCTTAGTAGTCAGTTCGCATTTTCGTCTTTAATTGCCGAGTGGCGGTACTCTAACCCAACAAAGACAGGGGTACCCCTCCCCCTCTCCTGAATTGTATTTAAAATGTGTTGCTATGAGGAATAAGAACCCCCAGGGGCCAGATTGTCCGTTAGATAAATCACGGCACCACAGCATCCAATGGAAGTCTTTCTGACTTTGTTTGGTCATTATGTAATTTTGATCTACTGTATGAATTTCAGTTGTGATAGCTCCATCCAAAACAACAAATTAAGAAGTGTAGCTTCAGGAAATAAGATAGATATATTAAATTTAAGTGTATGCATGTATTTTTATTGCATAAAGTATGATAGGGTGCTGGGTAAAAGATTTTCAAGCAAAAAAATATTGATTTAAAGTTATATTCTCTGAAAAGAAAATATGACTAAGGAGAAAAAGAGGAGAAAATGAGCTGCTGTTAAAGAAAAGAGTGTATTTTTGTGTATTTTTTTTTTAATGAACGATGGTGGGTATCAAATCCCTGGAATATCCACCCATTGGGTACTCTTAAAAAAGTGATGTTACAGCTTTATTTTTAAATATTTATAATAACCCAGCTTTAAAAGATTGAAGCATACTTCAGAGATATTGAGGGTTAGTTCTAGAGCACAGCAATAAAGCAAATAGTGCAATAAAGTAAGTCACATGAATTTTTTTATTTTTCAGTGCATATAAAAGTAATATTTATGCTATGCTATAGTTTAAGTGTGCCATAGCATTATGTCTAAAAAAAGTACATACCTTAGTTTTAAAATAGTTGATTGCTAAAAATGCTACCAATTGTTAAAAACTTCAGACAAGTGAGGCACGGTGGCTCATGGCTGTAATCCCAGAACTTGGGAGGCCGAGGTGGGTGGACTGCCTGAGCCAGAGGGAGACCTCATCTCTGAAAAAATAGCTGGGCATTGTGGTGGGTACCTGTCATCCCAGCTACTTGGGAGATTGAGGCAAGAGAATGCTTAAGCCCAAGAGTTTGAAGTTGCTGTGAGCTGTGATGCCACAGCACTCTACCAAGGACTACAAAGCGAGACTCTGTCTCAAAAAAAAAAAAAAACCTTCAGGGCGGCACCTGTGGCTCGAAGGAGAAGGGCACCGTCTCATATGCCAGAGGTGGTGGGTTCAAACCTAGCCCCAGCCAAAAACTGCAAAAAAAAAAAAAAAAAAAACTTAAGACAAATTAACTTTTACAAAGTTTAACTGAGCCAAGAAGGATTTGCAAATCAGCAAATTCCATAATCACCCAGACCAGAATAGATTCTGAGCAACATGAGGGTTGCCATATAGTTGGATAACAATATGGACAGAAAATGGAAGTGAGGTATAGAAACAGCTAGATTGTTGACAGCTCAGTTTCTGCCATATTTGAACAAGGCTTGAACAGTTGGCTAACTGTGATAACCTAAACTCCACTGCTGAGATTAGCCACGTGCTTTGAAAGTAAGTCTGTTTATGCATCTAGTTAGGGTATGGTATACGAGGTATGGAGAAATCTTGAGGAAAAACTGAAAATATGTAAGAAAGCAGCTTTAGGCTAAACTTAATTTTAACACAATTATCTGAGCCTTCAAGTCATAAGCTTAATGCTGTTGAAGGGTCTTGGCTCAATGTTGATGGCTGCTGACTGATCAGAGCAATAGTTGCTGAATATTGGGGTGGCTGTGGCAATTTCCTAAAATAAGACAACAATGAAGTTTGCCACAATTGACTCTTTCTTTCATGAGATTTCTCTGTAGCATGTGATGCTATTTGATAGAACTTATTTCAAAATTAGAGTCCTTCCTCTCAAACCTTCCCACTGCTTTTTCAACTAAGTTTATGTAATATTCTAAATCCTCTATTGCCATTTCAACAAATCTTCCCAGTATCTTCACAAGGAGTAGATTCCATCTCAAGAAACCACTTTCTTTGCTCATCCTTAAGAAGCAACTCCTCATCCATTCAAGTTTTATCACAAGATTACAGCAACTCAGTAACAGCTTCTGGCTCCACTTCTAATTCTAGTTCCCTTGATATTTGTACCAAATCTGTAGTGACTTCCTCCACTGAAGTCTGGTTGGTTAGTGGAGCAATCAGAATGTATAGACTATATTTATGGCACCCATCTTATAGGAGTAACTTTTTTTTTTTTTTTGAGACAGAGTCTCATGATATCGCCCTCGATAGAGTGCTGTGGTGTCACAGCTCACGGCAACCTCAAACTCTTGGGCTTAAGCAATTCTCTTCCCAAGTAGCTGGGACTACAGGCGCCTACCACTATGCCTGGCTGTTTTTTTGTTGCAGTTGTCATTGTTGTTTAGTAGGCACAGGCTGGGTTTGAACCTGCCAGCCTCGGTGCCTATGGCTGGCACTGTAACCACTATGCTACGGGTGCTAAGCCTTCTATGGGTAACTTTAATGGCACCCCGAAACAATTACAATAGTAACATCAAAGATCACTGATCACAGTTCATAACAGATATAATGATGAAAATTTTTGAAATATTGTGAGAATTACCAAAGCAATATAGAGACATGAAGTGAGACATACTATTAGAAAAATGACATTGTTAGATTTACTCAACACACAGTTGCCACAAACCTTCAATTTGTAGAAAAAACATAGTATATGCAAAGTACAATAAATCAAGATATGATAAAATGAGGTATGTCTATAGTTTTACTTACAATATGGAAAGTTACATCTTTTGTGACTTCAAAATTATGATGAAAAATTTAGATGTCTACTTAAAACATTCAAGATTATTTTGAGTGTACATATTCAAAATAGTTTAATATCACTAAGTCAAGTAGAGTAATTATGCAACAAGAGAAAACAGGCCAGTGCAAGGATGTAGCAGCTTTGAGGTGTGGAGCCTGAAAGAAGAGCACAGCCCTCTGTGGGCCTGTCTCCTCACCATGACAATAAGGGTTTGGATCATGATTCTGCTGCTCCCTGTTTTAAAAGTCACTAACTGGGTGGGTCAGGGCACCTGGGATGTAACATCTCTACCAATAATAACACCATTAGGCCAGGCACAGTGGTTTACACTCATAATGCTAGCAGTCTGGGAGGCCAAGGTAGGTAGATGGCTTGAGCTCACGAATTCAAGACCAGCCTGAGCAAAAGCGAGACCCCATCTCTACTAAAACAGAAAAACCAAGGCAAGAGGATCACTTGAGCCTAAGAGTTGGAGGTTGCTGTGAGCTATGACACCATGGCACTCTACCCAGGGCATTTATTGTCTCAAATAAAAAATAGACTGGGTGCGGTGGCTTAACTCCTATAAGCCTAGCACTCGGGAGGCCAAGATGGGTGGATTGCCTGAGCTCATGGGTTCAATACCAGCCTGAGCCAGAGCAAGACCTAGTCTCTAAAAAAATAGCCAAGCATTGTGGCAGGCACCTGTAGTCCCAGCTACTTGGGAGGCTGAGGCAAGAGAATCACTGGAGCCCAAGAGTTTGGGGTTGCTGTGAGCTCTGGCACCATGGCATTCTACCGAGGACAACAAAGTGATACTCTGTGGCAAAAAATAATAATAATGCCATTAGCAGTAGTAATAAAATGCACTATCATTTTTGAACCATTAATATGCATTTACATGCATCATATCTATACCCAAATGCCTACCCCTTTCAAACAGGGTAATTTGTACAACTTATTCTTTCTTTTTTTTTTTTTTGAAACAGAGCCTCAAGTTGTCGCCCTGGGTACAGTGTCGTGGCATTACAGCTCACAGCAACCTCCAATTCCTGGGCTCAAGCGAGTCTCCTGCCTCCGCCTCCTAAGTAGCTGGGACAGCAGGCGCCCGCCACAGCGCCCGGCCATTTTTGTTTTTTGGTTGCAGCCATCATTGTTGTTTGGCGGGCACAGGCTGGATTCGAACCTGCCAGCTTAGGTGTATGTGGCTGGCGCCTTAGCCCGTTGAGCCACAGGCGCCGAGCCCAACTTGTTGTTTCATCAGTCTCTGATACTACCCTATGTTAGGCCCTGTTCAGGACAATGCCAGAGACAGGAAGGAAAGACTTCTGTCTTCTGTCCAAGAGAGCTCAGAGACAGAGGAGTCAGACCCATAGACAGACTCGTATTAGAGTTGGTTAACTAATAAAGAACCAAATAGAAATGCTAAATACAAGTGCATGCAGCCATCCTCCTAAGAGCTCAGAGTGGAGCAATGAATTCTGATCAGGAGATTGAAACATTTTATATTGGAGATAGGCCTTAAAAATAATTAGAAATTTTGACAAGGGAAAAAGGATTCCCCAAGTAGGGGAAACTATGTGTGCAGAAACATAACAGCAAGAAAACACAAGTCTCCATGGAGAAGGGCAAGCTGGGTGTAGCACAGGATACAGGGGTGTGGCAAGAAAAAAAGAGCTGGTAAGCAGGAGACACTGCTGGGAGGGCATGTCTGCCAGGCTGGAGAAAGGGGTACTGACTAGGAAAGGGAAAGGAGCAAATGTGCATTTCAGAGAAAGCCAGAGCAGCCTCTCAGCCAGCATAGGGCTATGCCAGGCCTGCCAAGGTGGGGTGGGAGCTATGCTTCTCTGGTAGCAAAATGAATGCTAAGAATGTCCATGTCATGTGCGACTGAATCATCCATGAGATGCAAAACAAAGCCTGCAATCCAATCTCAAAAGGAACCATTCAGAAGAAATGCTCTTTGCCCTCCAAGGTCAACCAACTTAGCTGATCTCAGATTTACTGATTTTATTTATACCCAGTCTAAGAGCAAGTGGAAAGCCATACCATATTAACTTTTCAGTCATAGTCCTGCTAGAAAAGGAAAGAATTAGTAAATTATGATCGTGCCTGTGAATAGCCATTGCACCACAGCCTGAGCAACATATATAAAAGACACTGTTTCTTAAAAAAAAAAAAAAACTATTAAAAATAATTTAAGCCTTCTAGCAGTATGGCAGAGTAAGACCTTGTCTCAGAAAAATAAATATTTCAGGAATTTGAATTTGGAAATTACTTTGAGAATTTGTTAAATTTTCTTACTATGATAATTCAACTGTGTTTCTATAAAGGAATGGGAAAACCCTGGGAGGCCCAGGCGGGTAGATCATTTGAGCTAGACAGTTGGAGACCAGCCTGAGCAAGAGGGAAACTCCCGTCTCTAAAAATAGCCAGGCATTGTGGCAGGCGTGGGAGACTAAAGCGAGAGAATCACTTGAGCTCTAGAGTCTAAGGTTGCTGTGAGCTATGACGCCACAGCACTGTACTGAGGATGACAAAGTGAGATTCTGTCTCAAATAATAATGATGATAATAACAATAGACAGGCCAAACACAGTGGCTCACGCCTGTATTCTTTCCTCTCTAGGCAGCCAATGCAGGAGGATTGCCCAAGCCCGAGAGTTTGAGACCAGCCTGAGCAAAAGCAAGATCCCAAGATGGACAAGATGTGTGAGGAGATAATGTGTAAATGTGTTGCTGATGAAATGAAGGTCTTCTTTCAAAACTTAGGGGTAACAAATACCACAGAAACAATAACTTAGGAAACTAAATTGTCGGTGACAAAAGAGGGGAATGAAGAGGGCCTGCATGAAGCCCATAGGAAAAAGGTCAACTTTTAAGAAATGGACACTGTGGGTCCTGTTGCTATGGGTGGAGGGCTTGTTACCAAAAGAGAGACTAAGCAGCAGGTAGCAGCAGGGACAATCCTCTGAGTCTGAGCCCTTTCTGAGCCCAAGAGGAGGGAAGGAATAGCATTCCTGCACCTTACTTGGCTGTAAGCCTGCACTTTGTAAGCAACATTCTGGGGGTTAATGGTGGCCAATCCCCAAAGCTCTGTCATCCTTATATGAATTAATCCAAAAGTTTGGGGGAGTTAGTTACTGATCTAAGCACCCTACAACTGGACCATCTGAATCCAAAAAGCCTGAGCTGTATAATCTGCAGTGTCATACACTCACCTCCTGTAGTCCACTGAACACCAAGATATAGTTGGTCAGCGTTGCTCTCCCAGACAAGACTATCGACCCTGGAGGCCAGAGGCTATGTCTGCTTCTATGTGGCTGATCCCAGCATGGTACACAGTAGGAGCTCAGTAAACTTTCTTTTTGAAACATGAATACATGTGTGTGAATACATGTGTCTGTTTCATTTTGAGTTTGAATTCCATTCTGTCAAAGGAGTGGAAAAATTTAATATCAGTGTTTTGGAGTCCACTCTGCAACTGTATACTACTCCATTAAACCTAAACTCTGCAGGCATTTGTAAAATAAAGATGAAGTGGGGCTGGTCATGGTGATTCATGTCTTTAATCCCAGCACTTTGAGAGGCCTAGGCAGGAGGATTGCTTAAAGCCAGGAGTTCAAGACCAGCCTGGGCAACATTGCTAGACCCTATCTTCAGAAAAATTAAAATAAAAAGTTAGCCAGGCACAATGGCTCATGCCTGTAATTCTCACACTCTGGGAGGCTGAGGTGGGTAAATTGCTTGAGCTCACAGGTTCAAGACCAGCCTGAGCAACAGCAAGACCCCATCTCTAAAAAAATAACCAAACGTTATATTGAGTGCCTGTAGTCCCAGCTACTTGTGAGGCTGAGCCATGAAACTGAGGCAGGATAATACATATCTTCGCTTGATCTCAGGAGTTGGAGGCTGCAATGAGCTATGATTGTGCCACTGTACTCCAGCCTAGGTGACAGAGACCATTTGGCCGTTGGTCATCCCCTCATGCCAGTGGCCACTGCTATTTCTCTCATTCGTGCAAGCCTGAAAGCTCTCTTCCCCTCTGTGCCACATCTAAGAATGTGGAAGTTATGCTGCTCCTTCCTTAGGGTAAAGAAATTGCCAACCTTCAGTTTATCCTTAGGGGCCCAGTCCAGAAAGTAAGGCTTGTCCCTCCATACACTACCAAGTTCTCTATCCCATTACTTCTTGGTGTTCTTTCTCCTGGCAGTAGCTGCAGGGAACAAGGGGGGCCTCCTTTTCTTTTCTTTTTCTTTTTGGAGACAGAGTCTCATCTTCTTGCCCTCAGCAGAGTGCCATGGCATTATAGCTCATAGCAACTTCAAACTCTTGGGTTCAAGTGATCCTCTTGCCTCCACCTCCCAAGTAGCTGGGACTACAGGCAGCCACCACAATGCTCAGCTATTTTTAGAGACAGTCTCACACTTGCTCAGGCTGGTCTCAAACTCCTGAGCTCAGGCCATCCACCAAACATGGCCTCACAGTGCTGAGATTATAGGTGTGAGCCACAGCACAGGCCAAAGAGAACTCTTCTTTGTTTTATGGTAGAGTCTGGAAAACTCTGCCTGCTCGCTCTCTCTCTCAGAGGTTTTGTCTATTCTTGGAGCTGTCTTTATTTAGAGAAAGGCATAAATTTTTGAATACCCAATGCAAGAAAGACTCCTTTGATTTTTCTTTCATCTCTATCACACCCATCCCTGAGAATATAGACGACAAAAAAGGCAGCACCTTGAATGAAGGAGGGCGTGAGGACGATGAGTTGAGGGGAGGGCGTTGGCTCAGTGACTGTGGCTCAAGCAGCTAAGGTGCCAGCCACATACACCTGAGCTGGCGGTTTCGAATCCAGCCCGGGCCCGCCAAACAATGATGGCTGCAACCAAAAAATATAGCCGGGCGTTGTGGCAGGCGCCTGTAGTCCCAGCTACTTGGGAGGCAGAGGCAGGAGAATGGCTTGAGCCCAGGAGTTGGAGGTTGCTGTGAGCTGTGATGCCATAGCACTCTACCCAGGGCAACAGCTTGAGGCTCTGTCTCAAAAAAAAGCAATTTATTAAGCATCCTGGAAAATATTAGCCCACCACACATAAAGACTAAAGACCTTTTTCTAGCTTTAGTGAAGTATAACTGACAAATTAAAATTGTACATATTAATATTTACAGTATAGAATGTGATGTTTGATGTATGGATACATTGTGAAATGATTGCCACAATCATGCTAATTAACATATCCATCATCTCAGGTAGTTATTTTTGTGTGTGGTGAGAACATTTAAGATCTACTCTTTTAGCAATTTTCAAGTATACATTATTGACTTTAGTCATTAAGCTATGCAATAGATCTTCAGAACACAACAGATTTTTAAAGGCATGTGAATGAATGAGCATCTATACTCACCATGGACAAGAACAACCTTGCACTGCCTCCCAGTTCCAACTCAGCTGCAATGCTGTGTGAGAACCAAGACCACCAGAGGAGGGGTCGTCTGGCAGGTCATTTTGAGCCAAAGGTCACCCTCCTTTGGTATAAACAAATCTGAAAATAGCTTTAACTCTCCGTTCATAAGTTATTCATGCCAATCAGGATTTCCAGAATATCTGAAGCTGGATTGCAGGATGGAAGGCCCAATTTATTCTTGGTGAGGGAATATTTCTAGGTTAAGGTGAGGCAGAAGATCCAAGGTCAGAAAGGTTCAGGCCTGGTCAAGCAACTTTGAACCTAGCTGCTTGGTCTCTATGAGCCATTATCTCCTATGGCAGATACTGTGAACCCTTCCTTGCCATGAATTCCACACAGCAAAATGTTCTTGGCTCTTTCCTCCCTCCTCTGCAAGCATGGCCAGCAGAGGTCTCTGGAATGGGTACAAAACTTCAGAGAAGTACAAAAAAGGGGCTTAAGCTAGTAATGACTGTGGTCTTCATAAGAAGACTCACTTATAGTCCTCTGAAGCTTCAACTCCCTGGCTGCAACACCTTGAAAGAAGGCTGCAGAGCAGCCAAGAGATACCAATGAGTTTACACTTTCCACCTCCAAGGCAGGAAGGGGTCTGTACCAGGCCTGGAACCTTCAGAATCCAGGCCTGGATTCCAAGGGTTTCCATTGAGCAAACAAGAGCCAAGCACTTGCTGTGAGTAGTAGGAAGAAAATGACAGCCACTTACACATTAGTCTACCCAATAAATATTTACTGGGCACTATAAGACAGAGAGCAAATACATCAACACATAATTTCATTTCAGATTGTGATACTTGCTGCCTAAGGAAATTAGTCAGGGGCAGGGGCATGGGCTGGAAAGTGATGTGGGGAGGAAGGGAGCTACTATTTTAGATAAAGTGGAAAGACCCCTCTGAGGCAGTGACAACAGAGCAAAAGTGTGCAAGGTAGAAAACGGAGAGCCATGAGTATGTGGGAAAAGAACATTCCACCCACAGGGAATAAGAGAGAAAGGCAAGACCACGTTCAGCAGGCTCAAAGAGCAGCCTGAAGTCCAGCATGGCTGGAGTGAAGAAGCAGGGCAGAAAGGCTGGCAGTGGTGAAAAGGGAGGAACAACCAGATGACACAGGGCCCTGCGGCCCTTGGAAGCACTGGGTGCTATTTTAAGTGTGATGTAGAGACATTATATGAATAGAGGAGGAACCAGACCTGAGACTTGATTTCCTTTTTTTTTTTTTTTTTTGCAGTTTTTGGCCGGAGTCAGGTTTGAACCCACCACCCCCCGTATATGGGACTGGCACCCTACTCTTTGAGCCACAGGCACCACCTTTTTCTTTCCTTTTTTTTTTTTTTTTTTTTTAAGAGACTAATAAGGCTTACTCTGTTGCTCAGGCTCCAGTACAGAGGCACAGTCACAACTCAGTGCAGCCTTGAACTCCTGGTCTCAAGCAATCCTCCTGCCTCAGCCTCCCACGTAGCTAGGACAGGGAGCACCACCATGCCCATCTAATTTCAAAATTGTTAGAAATAGGAATCTCACTATGTTACCCAGGCAAGTCTCAAACTCCTTGGTCGAAGTGATCCTCCCTCAGCCTTCCAGAGCACCGGAATTACAGGCAGGAGCCACTGCTCCCAGCTCCGATTTACATTTTTTAAAGACCACCAGGCAAGGCTAGGTGGGCCGGTGGCTCACACCTATGATCCTAGCACCCTGGGAGGCTGAGGTAGGTGGATTGCTTGAGCTCAGGAGTTCGAGACGAGCTTGACCAAGAGTGAGACCCCCATCTCCACTAAAAATAGAAAAGAAAACTAGCCAGGTATTGTGGAGGTTGCCTGTAGTCCCAGCTACTTGGGAGGCTGAAGCAAGGGGATCACATGAGCCCAAGAGTTTGAGGTTGCTGTGAGCTATGATGCCATGGCTAAGGACTGCAGAGTGAGGCTCTGTCTAAAAAAAAAAAAAAACCAGCAGGCAGCAGTATGGAAAATAGGCCTGAAGGGGGAAAAGCTTAAGCAGTAAAACCAGTCAAGAAAGCTACTGCTGGCTTGGATGTAGGTGGCAGCAGTGGATAGTGAAAAGTTGTCAAGATCCTGGATATATTTTAAAGAAAGAAACTACAGGACTTTCCAAAGGATTCTCACTTCTTGGGAAGTGAGAAAACAGAAGTCAAGAATAACAAGGTTTCAGGGCTGAGTAACTGGGTGGAAGTGTGCAGAGGGTAGGGCTGGGAGGACGTCCATTAGCTGTGCCATGTCAAGTAAGTAACTAAATATAAGATTCTAGAACCCTGGGGACATAGACTGGGGAGCTGTCAGCTAGAGGTGGATCAGATGAATAGGAAGAGAGTAGAGATGGAGAAGAGGTTTGTGACCTGAAACAAGGGATCACCACTGTGATGAGGTCAGGAAGAGAGGGTACAAGGACAACCAACTAGGAAACTGGTAAAGGAAGTGCTTCAAGAGGAGTGCATCAAACGCTGCTAGCAGATTAAAAGTAAGACGAGAACTGAAAATTAACCATTGGCTGGCAAAGATGGAGACAGTGGTGACCTCTCAGTGAAGTGCTAGGGTGCTAGTCTCACTCCAGTGGTGGAGAAGAAAATGAAAGGTAAGGAAATAAGTGAAGAGGATGAGAGAATCCCAGCAGGAAACAGAGGGGGCCCTGGGCTAGGACTTTTTTTTTTTTGAGACAGAGTCTCACTATGTTGCCCTTGGTAGAGTGTCGTGGCATCATAGCTCACAGCAACCTCAACTCCTGGGTTTAAGCGATTCTCTTGCCTCAGCCTCTCAGTTAGCTGGGACTACAGGTGCCCACCACAATGCCCAGCTATTTTTTGTTGCAGCTGTCATTGTTTGGAGCTGGTCCGGGCCAGGTTCAAATCGCCACCCTGAGTGTATGTGGCTGGTGCCATAACCACTGTGGCACCGAACCTACTTTTTTTTTTTGAGACAGAATCTCACTCTGTCACCCTGGGTAGAGTCCTGTAGCATCATCATAGCTAACAGCAACCTCAAACTCTTGGGTTCACATGATCCTTTTGCCTCAGCCTCCCAAGCAGCTAGGACTATAGGTGGCCTCCACAACACTGAGCTAGTTTTTCTATTTTTTTTTTTTTTTTTTTAGAGACAGAGTCTCACTTTGTCACCCTCAGTAGAGTGCTGTAGTGTCACAGCTCACAGCAACCTCCAACTCCTGAGCTTAGGCGATTCTCTTACCTCAGCCTCCAGAATGGCTGGGACGACAGGCGCCCACCACAACGCCCGGCTATTTTTTGTTGCAGTTTGGCCAGGGCCGGGTTTAAACCTGCCACCCTCAGTATATGGGGCTGGTGCCCTACTCACTGGGCCACAGGTGCTGCCCTGGTTTTTCTATTTTTATTAGAGATGGGGTCTTGCTCTTGCTCAGGCTGGTCTCAAACTCCTGAGGTCAAGCTCCACTTGCCTTAGCCTCCTAGAGTGCTAGGATTTCAGGCGTGGGCCACTATACCTGGCTGGGCAGGGACATTTTAATGAAAGTACAGTTATGGCTGCTTAAGAAGGGGACATGTTCTGAGAAATGCATCATTAGTCAATCTGGCAGTTATACGAGCATCAAAGAGGGTACTGTACCACTGACAGAGGTAGGCGGGCATTAAGGATACTGCAGGGGAAGTTGAGACTCCCGAGGAACAGCAATAGGGGTAACCTGTTAAAACCCTTAGACAAGGGGTGACACCGAGTGAGAAGCCATGGAAGAGGAGGCCTGTGTAGCAGCAGTTGTAGTTGTCAGCTCTATAACTACAGGGTGGTGGCCACCCAAACACACAGCAAAGTAGGGAAGAAGCAGGAAGTGTAAATCGGGAATCTGATGGTAGAATCCACAGAAGCCAATCTCCAGGGTAGAGACAGGTGGGAAAAGGGTAGGAACATAGGTGAGCAGAATAGACAGAAACAAATCAGCACAGTGCATAGCTGAAGGGGGTTGTGGGTGCCTCCAATACAGGCCACAAAGAAAGATGGTAAGGCCCAGAAATGGTTAGGAAATGGTTTTCTTGACATAAAACCCCAACGTTACCACTGTGTTATCATGAACATAGTGATTTAATATTCCTGGGTGTTGTGAGAATTAAATGAATTCATGTATATAAGGTTCTTGGGCTCGATAAATTGAAGGTATTATTATGTGCTGTAAAGACGCGGACATTTGTTTATTTTAAAATTAGTTTTGAGGCTTGCTGCCTATGGCTCAACAGGCTAAGGCGCCAGCCACGTACACCTGAGCTGGTGGGTTTGAATCCAGCCCGGACCCGCCAAACAACAATGACGGCTGCAACCAAAAAATGGCCAGGCGTTGTGGTGGGCGCCTGTAGTCTCAGCTACTTGGGAGGTGGAGGCAGGAGACTCACTTCAGCCCAGGAGTTGGAGGTTGCTGTGAGCTGAGATGTCACTGCACTCTACCCAGGGTGACGGCTTGAGGCTCTGTCTCAAAAAATAAATAAATAAATAAAATAAAATTAGTTTTGAAGTGTTATGTTTCAGAGTTTGAATGTCATGATGTATAGTACTAAGAAAAAGAAGAATCATGGTGGTTTATTGTAGGTTCAATGAGGAGGACAAGTCTGGGCTTCTGGATCTCCCAGCAAAGACTTTTTTTTCCCTTTTGTTTGACTTCTGCAACCTGTGGCTATGGCGTGCTATTGCCACCTGGTGGCAGCATACCCCAATCACGGATTCCATTGTTTGACGAGATGACTTCTTTAAAAGGATTATGGACACATTTTCTAATCCATATATATATATGCATTAAAGTAAATTTGTAAGATTTTTCTCTTATAAAAAAAGAGGTTATGGATAACATAAATACAACCAGATTATTATTTACTTCCTGGTGGAAAAGCATAGCACCATCTATGAAGTAGCCTTGCCAAAAAATTGAAACCTAAATCCAATTAAGGCTCTGGATCCAACAGCCAACATCATAAGGATGGAGCAAAGAAATCCAGAGTACGGAAAACTCTGCAGGGCAAACACCTAGTTTCTTTAGGAAAAAGAAAAAGACCACAGAAAAGAAAAATGTGGAAGGAGATTCTTCAGATTAAAGACTGAAGAGGCAAATTAACAAATCACAATTTTAAAAAGTATTTATGGGCTGGGCAAGGTGGCTCACTCTGGGATTGCTTGAGCTCAGGAGTTTGAGACCAGCCTGGGCAGAGCAAGACCCTGCCTCTACTAAAAATAGAAAAATTAGCCCAACCTTGTGGCAGGTGCCTGTAGTCTCAGCTACTTAGGAGGCTGAAGCAAGAGGATTCCTTAAACCCAAGAGTTTGAGGTTGCTGTGAGCTATGACTCCACAGCACTCACGGCACACTAGCCTGGGGCAACACAATGAGACTGTATTTCACACACACACACACACACACACACACACGGTATTCATGGGACCATCAGGGAAAGCTGAATGCAGACTGCATGTTTAATGATATTAAGGAATCGCTGTTAAATTTGGTGGGGGGTGCTGATGGTATTGTGGTTATATTTTTCAAAGGAATTATTTCAAAGTCTTAAAGAGACATGCATGATTAAATACAGGTATAATGATAGGAAGTCTGAGATTTACTTCAAAGTAATCTAGAAGGTGGGGGGGAATGGAAAAGGAGGTGGAAATAAAATTAGCTAGCTGTTAAATATTGAAGCTGAGTTGTGATACTTGGAATTTCATTATATCCTTGCTACTCTCAACGTCAGCAGACCAGCAGCATGAGTGTTACCTAAGAGCTTGTTAGAAATGCACAGTCTCAGACCCCAGCTCAGACCTACTAAATCAAAAACTGCAGTTTAAAAAGATTCTTGGGCACTCTGGGAGGCAAAGGTGGGAGGATCCTTTGAGCTGAAGAGTTTAGACCAGCCTGAACAAGAATCAGACAGTCTCTACTAAAAATGGGGAAAAAAAAAAAAAAAACTAGCCAACTGTTGTGTCATGTCTGTATTCCAAGCTGCTCGGGAGGCTAAGGCAATAGGATTACTTGAACCCAGAAATTTGACGTTGCTGTGAGCTAGGCTAACACCCTGGCACTCTAGTCAGGGACAATAGAGAGAGACTCTTGTCTCCAAAAATTAAAATAAAAAAAAAGAAAAATGAAAAGATTCCTATGTGATTCATAGGCACAAAACCTGGAGAAATCCCAAATTATATTATTCTTTCTACTTTTGTGTATGTTTGAAATGTCCACAGTAAAAAATATAAAAACTAAGAAATGTTAATGGCTGATAATGTATATTACTTATTATATACAAGACACTCATCAAATATTGGTTGGGGTGAGTTAGACAATACCCACGTGTTAAATATTTCTAACTTTCCTATCAGTAATAATTATATCACAATTGCAGTATGTGATGGTCAAAAGTACAGTACAGATCAATATACTCAATCTTTGCAAAAAGCCCCTAAATGTACCATCATTATAGATTTCAGAGAAAATAAACTAAAATTTAGAGAGGTCAAATGATTTATTCAAGACCCCACAGCCCTTAAGTGGAAAAACCAAAACTCAAAACCAGGACTTTTAACTCTAAAATTCATTCATTCTACCATGCCACAATATTTTAGGAATTGAAATGTGTCCCAGGCATTTGTGGTTTAGTTTTAGTCTTTATATGTCTATTTAAAATTTTTTTGTTATAACACAGCATGTTAGGGCACAATTAGTTTTGCTCCTTTGGGCTCTACTGACATTCTGCTGGGAAAATAAAGCAGCTCTGGCTTTCAATCTTATTCCAGAGAAAATGATCTCAACTCTTCATTTATCTCATTCACAGGATCTTGAAAGGTTAGGACTAAAGTGACTGAGGCATGGGCATGGTATCAGTGACTCATGAATTTATTTGTACATTGAAACACCTGGGAAAGTTTTACAATTCCTGATGTCCAGTCACATCCCAGACCAATTACACTAGAATCTGAGAGAGGAACCCAGTCATAGATATGTTTATAAAGTTCCAAAGGCAATCCAATGTGCGTCCAATCATCTAATGATTCAATGAAAACAATGCTACTACTTAGGGAATATTTGTGGGAGGATTTTGATTGTTCAAATATTAAGAATGGCTAAAATAAAAAAATACTGATAACATTAAGTGCTGGGGAGGATGCAGAGAAACTGAATCACTCATACTTTGCTGGTTGCAATGTAAGATGGTATTGATATTCTGAAAAATAGTTGAGAAGTCTCTTTTATTTATTTATTTATTTATTTATTTTTTGGCCAGGGCCGGGTTTCAACCTGCCACCTCCGGTATATAGGGCTGGTGCCCTACTCCTTTGAGCTGCAAGCACTGCCCTTTTTTTATTTTTTTTTTCCAGCAATGATGGCTATTTTTTCTAAGGGCAGTTTCTTTTAAAACCAAAAAGGTTTACCATATGATCCACTAATTTCACTAGTGGGGATTTAGCTCAGAGAAATATTTTTTGCCACGCAGAAATTCGTACACAATGTTCATAGCAGCTCTACTCATAATAACTGAAAACTGGAAACTAAATGTCTTTCAATAGATGAATGGTTAGACTGTGGTACACCCAGACCATGAAATACTACTCAGCAATAAAGAAGAATGAACCATTGATATACACAACTTGGATGAACCTTGAGGGAATTATGTTGAGTGAAAAAAGCCAATCTCAAAAGGATACATAATATATGATGCCATTTATTTAACATTCATGAAAAAACACAGAGTTGGACAACAGATTAATGGTTCCCAGAGTTAGGGATAAGGTGTCCTTGTGGTGATTGTACAGTGATATACCTTGATTGTGGGGATAATTACACAAAGTGTGTGGTGATACTATATAGTACCACACACACAGATGAGTGCTCCTATAACTGGTGAAGTCTGAATAAGCTCAGTGGATTTGCACCAATATAACTTCCAAGTTTTGATATTGCACTGGAACTGTGAAATATTAACATCAAGGAAGACTGAGGTGAAGGTGCATGGACTACCTTGCACAGTTTTTTGCAAGTTTCCATGAATCTATAATTATTTTTTTAAATGTTCAAGATATTGAGCACTACAGGCATTTAATATAGGAAAGCAGGGATTCCACACTATCTCCACAACAAAGAATAGTCCTGTGTTCTTTAGGATTTTCTGCCACATCACCAGAGATTGGTTTAAGTGAAAAACTCTTATAATTATCTAAGCCCAAACTCTGTTTTATATACCTTCCTTCTTGAAGAAAAAGGCTTTTTTTGCATGGTTTTAACATTCACTGAATTTTCCAGGAACCCAACTGTTGTGTAAATGGAAAGAAGACAGTACTTCTTTGTTTTGTTGGGAATCTTACCAAGGGTTAACTGTTTGGGAAAATCAAATTATTTCTGGCCAGGCATCTACAAGAATGTAGGGGTCATTGCAACATCTCTGGCTTGCTGCATTTGTAATTGCAAATGCACATGCAGGTACAGTAAGGGAAGATTTCAGATTCCTCTCTTTTTTTTTTTTTTTTTTCCTGAGACAAGTTCTCACTTTCTTACTGGGGCCTGAGTGGCGTGATCATAGTTCCCTGCAACCTCAAACTCCTAGGCACCAATGATTCTCCTTCCTCAAGCTTCCTGAACAGCTGGGTATGCACCATCACGTGCAGCTAATTTTTCTATTTTTCATAGAGAAATTATGTTGCTCAGGCTGATCTGGAATTCCTGACCTCAAGCACTCCTTCCACCTCAGCCTCCAAAACTCCTAGGACTACAGGTGTGAGCCATCATACCTGGCCCAGACTCCTTTTAACAGATTTAGAACCAAATACAGTATTATTAAAGAGGCAAAGACAAATGCAAATGTAAATTTTATTAATATAAATTATTTAATGAACATCTAAGGTTTTTGCCACTTTGTCATTTTTAAAATTTTGAAAAACAATCATAAAAGATGTGCTTGAAAATGAGCAAGGTGGCTTACACCTGTAATCCTAGCACTCTGGGAGGCCAAGGTGGGTGGATTGCCTGAGCTCACAAATTCAAGACCAGCCTGAGCCAGAGTGAGACCTCACCTCTAAAAATAGTCAGGCATTGTGGTGGACACCTGTAGTCCCAGCTACTTGGGAGGCTGAGGTAAAAAATCTCTTGAGCCCAAGAGTTTGAGGTTGCTGTTAACTATGACAATACAGCACTCTACCAAGGGTGACAGTGAGAGTCTGTCTCAAAAAAAACTTGTGCTTGAAATTTACTTATTTAATCATTTTTAAGCTGGGTGCAATGGCTCATGCCTGTAATCTTAGCAGTCTGGGAGACCGAGGCAGGTGGATTGTCTGAGCTCACAGGTTCAAGACCAGCCTGATCAAGAGCAAGACCCCATCTCTAAAAATAACTGAGCGTTGTGGCAGGTGCCTATAGTCCCACCTACGTAGGAGGCTGAGGCAAGAGTATCTTCTGAACACAGGAGTTTGAGGTTGCTGTGAGCTATAACGCCACAGCACTCTACCCATGGGGACAAAGTGAGATTCTGTCTCACCAAAAAAATAATAATAATAATTTAAAAAAAAAAAACATTTAGGTCTTCTATGTATTTCAACTTTAATGAAAGTCCACAGGCCTTCCTCACAATTCCTCTCTAGCAGTGTTGTCCAGTAGAAATATAATAAAAGCCACATATATAATGTTATGTTTTCTAGTAGCCCTATTAAAAAGTTTTCTTAGCATGAAATTAATTTTGGGTCGGGCGCAGTGCCTCACATCTATAATCCTAGCACTCTGGGAGGCCAAGGCGGGTGGATTGCTTGAGCTCACAAGTTCAAGATGAGCCTGAACAAAAGTGAGACCCTATCTCTACTAAAAATTTTAAAAACTGAGGCAAGAGGGTCACTTGAACCTGAGTTGGAGGTTGCTGTGAGCTCCACAGCACTCTACCCAGGGAGACAGGTTGAGACTCTGTCTCAAAAAAAAAAAAAAAAAAAAAGAAATTAAATTAAATTTGATATATTTTATTTAAACTAATATAATTCAACATGTAATCACTTAAAAAATGAAATATTTTGCATTTTTTTATACTGTTTGAAATTATTTGTGTTTTACACTTATAACACAACTCATCTTAGGTCAGCTTCATTTCAAGTGCTCGGTGGTCATGTGTGACTAGTGGCTATTATATTAGACAACATAGTTGTATAGTCTTATTTATTTATCCATCCTGCCTTTCCTGCAACCTATCAAGAGGTATAGTCTCTTGAATCCTTTTTAATACTAGAGTCTCAATATTTGCATCTAATATTTTATATGGTAGAATTTTAAGATAAAAAATTTGGACATAATACTATCCCGTGCTTTGTAAAAAAAAAAATGGAAATATTATAATTTCTCAGTTTTTTTCCAGTTTTGATACAGGACAAGTGGCATCCCAGGCAGCTCGTGGAGCTGCGGGGGAGCACGAACCTGCTGCCTCTGCTTTGGTGTGGTGGCAGCAAGCAGGGGAACCAGCAGCCTAGTGGGTAGACCGGGGGGGGGGGGTCCCCATTTCCTAGGCCTGGGAATGAAAGGGATTATAGCCATTCATTTGCCACCCAGACATGTGCCAGACACACTAAATGTAACTACCAAGCCCCGCTAAATGGAACTACCAAGGGCCAGACCTGTCCCAGACACGCTAAATGTAACTACCAAGCCCCCCTAAATGGAACTACCGAGGGCCTCATGCGACTATATACGCCCCTAGACAAAGAGCCTAGAGACAGACAGACAGGGAGAGAGAGAGAGCGCTTTTTTCTCCTGACTCGAGTTTTCTCTCTGCCAGGAACTCTGGCACTTCTGTATTCTTTTCTGTAAATAAATCCTGTCTTACCACCGATCTGTGGTCCACGGATTCATTCTTTGAATCACCGAAACCAAGAACCTACTAGGGCAAAATTCTGGTATCAGTTTGACATCTGTAATTTGCCTTGCTTGGCATGTGTTACCCTCCTCCAATTAAGATTTTTCGTTTTCTCTTAACACATACAAATAAGTCTAGTCTGATATAACTTAACTCTAGTTTTTTATTCCATTGCCCATCTATAAATTTACCCTTCCAATCTTCTGAAAGTATTTACCTGAATGGCTTCCAAGTCTGTTCTCTTAATTTAAAATTGATTTATAAGACACTGGTGCAAGCCTCTTAGTCAGCATGTCTGCTAGCATAGTTGTACTGAAGCATTTACTGTATATCATTACATACAGATTATAATTTTTTACTTTTTCTTTGTAATATGGTTAAGATATTAGGTTTTATTTTATTTAATTTATAAGCTTTGGTAGTGTACATTTTCTTTAAATTTTATTTCAGAATGCTAAAATGGTGTTACTCAACATTTGTTAATGTATATTGGACCATATGCTGACAGTTCATTCATCTTCTTCTTACTATTACTAATTTTTTTTTTTTTTTTTTTTTTTTGGAGACAGAGTCTCATTATGTTGCCCTTCATAGAGCACTGTGGCATCACAGTTTACAGCAACCTCAAACTCTTGAGCTCAAGAGATTCTCTTATCTCAGCCTCCCAAGTAGCTTGGGACTACAGGTACCTGCCACAATACCCGGCTCTATTTTTTTTTTTTTTTTTTGAGACAGAGCCTCAAGCTGTCACCCTGGATAGAGTGCGGTCTCATCATAGCTCACAGCAACTTCCAATTCCTGGGCTCAAGCGAGTCTCTTGCCTCCGCCTCCCAAGTAGCTGGGACAAAGGCAACAGGCGCCCGCCACAACGCCCGGCCGTTTTTTTTTTTTGGTTGCTGTTTGGCAGGCCCGGGCTGGATTCAAACCCGCCAGCTCAGGTGTACGTGTCTGGCGCCTTAGCCTGTTGAGCCACAGGTGCCGAGCCTACCTGGCTCTATTTTGTTGTAGTTGTCATTGTTGTTTAGCAGGCCTGGCAGGGTTCGAACCTACCATGCCCGGAGCATGTGGCCAGCACTCTAACCACTGAACTATGGGCGCTGAGCCACAGATTGTCTTTCTTTCTTTTTGTTTTTTTGAGACAAGAGTCTATGTTATATTGCCCACTGTGGAGTGCATGGCATCACGGCTCACAGCAACCTCAAACTCTTGGGTTTACACGATTCTCTTGCCTCAGCCTCCCAAGTACCTGGGACTACAGTGGCCCCCTCACAACCATGGCTATTTTTTGTTCCTGTTGTTGTCATTGTCGTTTGGCAAATCCAGGCTGGGTATGAAACAGCCAGACTCAGTGTATGTGGCCAGGCCCTAACCACTGAGCAATGGACACTTAGCTGAGGTTTTCTATTTTTTGTAGAGATGGGGGTCTCATTTTTTGTTCAGGCTGGTCTCCAACTCCTGAGCTCAAGCAATCCACCACCCTCAGCCTCACAGAGTGCTAGGATTATAGGCATGAGCCACCCCACTGGCCACATTTCTATTTAATAAACTAAAGTGTGATGATTGGGTTTTCATGCACATGCGTGAGATGTGCCGCCCTCAAATCTTGTTAAGACATGAGCACATTACTTCTCTTACATCAAAAATAAATAAATAAATGAATCAATGAATAGGGCGGCACCTGTGGCTCAGTGAGTGGGGACGCTGGCCCCATATACCGAGGGTGGTGGACTTGAACCCTGCCTGGAAACTGCAACAACCAAAAAAATAAAAAGAAAGAAAGAAAGAAAATAAAATAAAGAAACTGAAGGTCAAAAAAGGAGAACTTTCTTAGGGTCTATAATTTTTTTTTTTTTTTGAGACTGAGTCTCACTATGTTCCCCTCTGAAGAGTGCTGTGGCTTCACGGTTTTATTTATTCACCTCCAACTCTTGGGCTTCAGTGATTTTCTTGCCTCAGCCTCCCAAATAGCTGGGGCTACAGGCTCCCACCACAACACCCAGCTATTTTTTGTTGCTGTTGTTGTCATTGTGTTTGGCAAGCCCAAGCTGGGTTCCCACCCGCCAGCTCCAGTATATGTGGCCAGCGCCCTAGCCGCTGAGCTACAGGTCTGTAATTCTAAGGGTTTTCTGTTTATTCTGTGTTAGAAAAATATGTCAGTTTTACCAGTCAGGATAGGATATACAGAGTGGCCATAAAGTTTGTGTGTAATTTAAACTAGTTGTCTTTATGTATAAGGGGTCAGCAAAATATGGCCCCACCCAGTTTTTGTGAATAAAATTTTATTGAAACTCAGCCACATCTGCTCATTTACATATTGCTGTGTAGTGCTTTTAGCACCACAGCACCACGATGGCAAAATTATGTAGCTGCTACAGAGTCCTTAGGGCCTGCAAAGGTTAAAATATTTACTGCCTGGACTTTTACAAAACCTTCTGCTGAACGCTGGTTAGGTTATATTATGGTAACCAGCATCTCTAACATCTCAGCAGCTTATAAGAGTAAAAGTTCACTTCTTGGGCGGCACCTGTGGCTCAAAGGAGTAGGGTGCCAACCCCATATGCCGGAGGTAGCGGCTTCAGGCCCAGCCCTGGCCAAACCCCCCCCCCAAAATAAAAAAACTCAAATTAAAAAATATATAAAAAGTTCACTTCTCTCCCACACAACATGTCCATCCTGGGCAGGCTGCACCTTTCATCTTCACTCTGGGAACCTAGGCTGCCATATCAGCCTGTTGAAACATGGCTGGTCTGGGAGGCAGAGAAAAAAAGAATGCAAACCATGAACAAACTCTTAGAATTTCTGTTTAGAAGTAATATACACATCATTTCTATCCCTTCCCTTCCCTTCCCTTCACTTCCCTCCTCTCCCCACTCCCCTCCCTTCCCCTCCCTCCCCTTCCCTTCCTTTGTCTCAAGCTGTCATCCTGAGTAGAGTGCTATGGCCTCACAGCTCACAGCAACCTCAAACTCTTGGGCTTAAGCCATTCTCTTGCCTCAGCCTCCCAAGTAGCTGGAACTACAGGCACCTGCCACAACACCCAGCTATTTTTTGGTTGTAGTTGTCATTGTTGCTTGGCAGGCCCAGGCTAGATTTGAGCTCTCCAGCTCCTGTGTATGTGTCTGGTGCCCTAGCCACTTGAGCTACAGGCACCGAGCCTGTACTACTATTTCACTGGCCAAAGTGGGGTGAGGAAGTATGATTCTTCCTCAAGCAGGGACAACAGGTATTTGTGAGTAACAGAATGACAGTCTACCGTACTGTTTACTGTCAAACACTAGGTATCAAGTAATTGACAAAATCCTAAAGAATTGTCAGTCATTGCCTTATATCTTAAACAAGGAACATTCTTTGACCCTAGTATTAAGAGGAACTAATGACATGTACTCAGCTGGATTTCATAATTGTTGTGAATTAGTAACTGCTGTAACTGGCTTGGTAAATGATAGTGTCTAATGTTGTTATCTTATTCCTATCTTGCACCATATATTGGATGTGTGGAAGAAGATTTAGTCTTGTTTTTTTAAAACCCTGAATTTGAAGAGCTTCACCTTTTTGTAGAAACCCATATCTTTTCATAGAGACCCCAGCTCTACAAAACAGAAAATTAGCTGGGCATAGTGGCATCCCACTATTCCCATCTACTGGGGAGGTTGATGCGAGAGAATTACTTGAGCCCAGAAATTTGAGGTTGCAGTGAGCGAGGGTAGTGCCACTGCAGTCTAGCTAGGGCAACAGAGCAAGACTTTATCTCCCCCACCAAAATTATACATAGACTTTTGACTGCTTGTGTGATCTATACTCCTAACACCTGGGTCAACTATAATTCCTCTGCAGGAAATTTCTCTTAGGTCAGATTAAGGTCTCATTTTATAGACAAACTTTCCAACATGTGTATAAAAACTTAAAGATTGCCCAGATATGGGTGAAGATGAAGCAAGAGCTGCTATGTCTGACATTGGGGTTTGTGTGGGTTATATTTTAAATTTCAGGTTTGTTTCACAGATACTTTGGTCATTTTCCACATGAGCACATAAAAACTTCCTGAAAAGGGGGCAGAGGCAATATGGCCAACTGGAGCCAGCTTTCCACAGACACTCCCGTCCACAAGGAGAGTTAAAGGACAGAAGTTTAGCAGGTAAGCTGATGGTTTGGAGCTGAGCCAAGAGAGAAGGTTGAAGAACTCACATCAACCCTACTGAGGTGAGCTGTGACCCCAAGGATACAAACAAAAGGTACAAAATCCATCACCAAGCAGACAGGAGTCTCCTCCCCCATGAGAACAGCTCACAGTATACTTTCTACAAACAAGCGAGCAGAGTTCAAACGACCTCCCATTTTATCCCATGGGAGAGACCCTCTAAAACCCGGACCTCCTTCCTCTACTATGGTGCCATGGCACTCTCCTGCCAGGCATAAAACTGTATATATTCTCTACCTGCAATTCTAAACTCAAGGCACTATCCTCACACTCACCCCAAGGTTTGGAACCCTGTCCTCCATGGAGTCAAGATTCTTGGGCATTTTCTTGGGAGATGTGGACAGAGCGTGGGCTGTTGCAGTTCTGTGCTGATTCTGCAGCACAGGGGTAAGGAGAAAACAGTGTACTGAAAGACTGTACGGGAAAGGGAGAGGTGGTGCCCCCCCACCCCTGGCACAGAGCAGCAGCGGGAGCAACAGGAACAATAGGGCTCATACCCCTGGGGACATTTTGAAAGGATACTCCCTATCTCTCTGGGCAACCAGAGAAAGCCAGGTATCTTCTCTGGTGGCAGACACTGTGGAATAGATCTGAGACGGTAAGGCAGACCCCACGCACATGGGTATGCCTGAGGCAGTATTGGCCTGGGTGGAGTGCAGCAGAAGGGAGAATTGAAGACATGTCCACAGAGATACTCCCAGGGCAGAGCTCAGCCAGGGACTACTTTAGCTAGCCTAAGAAACACCCAGCACTCCAGGAATCATAGGTGAGACAAAAGCAGCCAGGCAAAGCCTTGGAACTCCAAGCTGAGTGTGAGCCACACCCACTCCAACACAGATTGCAGGGGAAACAGAAACATCAGCTCTCGGCAGCAGCACAGACTGGAGCTAAGTCACAGTTTCTAACAGTGCCTGGTCTGCAGGGGAATATAGCCAGGATGAAATCACAAATTCTGCACAAAATAAGTGTCAGCAACATCAATCATGGCAGAGCTGGAACTGAGTGAACCATCCCAGCTTCCACTAGCCACCCAAGGTCGTCAGGCCTCAGCTTCCCTTCCTGGATGGTGGCAGAGTGCAGAGGCCTGGCCAAAGCGACATAAGATCTCTCTGTGACTCAGGCAGGCTCAAACCCCTGGAGCATCTGCTCATTGGAGGGAACTGGGTCATAGCCCTGCAGGGTTACCAGTGACTGGGTGTGACAGAGGTACAAGGTGGGGAAGGAGGCATCAATCTTCCCAGACTAATTCATTTGCTGGAGGGGATCCTTCTGACTCCACAGTGCACCAGAACAAGTCATACTTGAGCTGTTAGCAACTCCCTGCTATCTATTTGCCAGAGACCATTTGAACCCCCTCACTTGAGACCAACTGCTGTCTGGGACAATTGATTTGGATCTCTCAGACTGGACCAATCACCCAAGGACTATTCAAAGTGGTACCCTGCGTGTGTGGTTGTGGGAAGTTTTGATTTTCCTTTTCCAGTTGTTGCCAATGAGGGGCAGGGTGACTTAATTGCTGGTATTTCTCCACAGCTTAGACTTCAACCCAGAGTAACTAATTCAAACCAGAGTAACTAATTCACTAGGGTAAGACAGAGACCAGCTGAAAACAAGACAGAGCCACTTAGCCCCACCATACCAAGTAAGTCCCCAGTGTCTCAGGCTGTAACACTGTATGGGTTCTTTCCAAAGCACTAGGGGAAAAGGTACAGACACCAGTCAAAGCTCTTGGGTAAAGGGCTGGTTAATCACTACTCCAGGAGCCCCTCAACCCAACGTCACCTTATCTGCTCATCTAGCCAAATGGCATAAAATAATCATGGTGTGGAATCAGCTGAAAAACTCCAGTAACGTGAATAACCAGAGTAGATCAACTCCCCCAAGGAATGATACTGTGGATGCAAATGAAGATCCCATTTCTTAGACAAATGGCTGAGATGTCAGAAATTGAATTCAGAGTTTGGATTGCAAACAAGATTAACAGAATGGAGGTAAAGTTGGAATTAGAAATTCAAGGAACAATTCAAAAGTTGTCTCAAGAATTCAAAGACAAAATCACCAAAGATTTTGACACACTGAGACAAGAATTTGCAGCCCTCAAAGATTTGAGAAATACAGTAGAATCCCTCAGTAACAGAATGGAGCAAGCAGAAGAAAGGATTTCTGACATTGAAGACACAGTTTTTGAATGCTCCCAAGCGCTCAAAGAGGAAGAGAAATGGAGAGCAAAAACAGATCATTCTCTCAGAGAACTTTGGGATAATTTGAAGAAAACAAATGTTCGCCCTATAGGAATTCCTGAAGGCAATACAGTTGCTTTGCCAAGCACAGAGACCCTTTTTCATAAGATTATGAAGGAGAACTTTCCAGACATGCCAAGAGATTCTGAAATTCAGATAGCAGTTTCAGAACACCAGCACAAATCAAAACAACCCCAAGACACATCATAATTATTTCACTAAAGTTAATATCAAGGAGAAAATTCTGAAAGCAGCCAAATGTAAGAAAACCATAACCTACAAGGGAAAAAAATATTAGAATGACTGCAGATCTCTCTGTTGAAACCTTTCAAGCTAGAAGAGGGTGGTCATCGACTTTTAACTCCTAAAACAAAATAACTTTCAACCCAGGATCCTGCATCCAGCTAAACTGAGTTTCATTTATGATAGAGACATTAAATACTTTAATGACATTCACATGTTGGAGAAATTTGCCATAACTAAGCCAGTTCTCCAGGATGTTCTCAGACCTATCCTCCATAATTACCAGTGCAATCTCCACCACAAAAGTAAACTCACTCAGAAACTTTTGACCAAATTCCAACTTGCACAGTGGCAAAAGGATTAAAAATGTCCACTGGACTTTCAAAAAACATGATACCCAAAATTCTACTAGGCTCATCAATATTTTCAATTAATGGGAGTGGTTTAAATTGTCCTCTAAAGAGGCATAGTTTGCCTGACTGGATACAAAAACTCAGGCCAGATATCTGTTGTATACAAGAATCTCATCCTACTTTAAAAGATAAATATAGACTCAGGGTGAAGGGATGGTCATCTATATTTCAGGCAAATGGAAATCAGAAAAAAGCAGGTGTTGCAATTTTATTTGCAGATACAATAGGCTTTAAACCAACAAAAGTAAGGAAAGATAAAGATGGTCACTTCATATTTGTTAAGGGTAATATTCAATATGATGAGATTTTAATTATTAATATTTATGCACTCAATCGGAGACTCTAAAGACATGAGCAACTTGATTTCCTCTAGAACCATAATGGTCAGAGATTTTAACACCCCTTTGGCAGTGTTGGATAGATCCTCCAATAAGAAGCTAAGCAAAGAAATTTTAGATTTAAACTTAACCATTCAACATTTGGATTTAACAAACATCTACAGAACACTTCATCCTAACAAAACTCAATATACATTCTTCTCATCAGCCCACAGTACAGTCTCCAAAATTGATCACATCTTAGGTCACAAGTCTAACCTCAGCAAATTTAAATGAATAGAAATTATTCCTTGCATCTTCTCGGACCATCATGGAATAAAAGTTGAACTCAGCAACAACAGGAATCTAAATACTCATACAAAAACATGGAAGCTAAATAACCTTATGCTGAATGATAGATAGGTCATAGACGAGATTAAGAAGGAAATTACCAAATTTTTGGAACAAAATGACAATGAAGACATGAATTATCAGAACCTTTGGGATACCGCAAAGGCAGTCCTAAGACAGAAATTTATAGCACTGCAAGCCTTCCTCAAGAGAACGGAAAGAGAGGGTGTTCACAATTTAGTGGGAGATCTCAAGCAACTGGAAAGGAAGAACATTCCAATCCCAAATCCAGCAGAAAAAAAGAAATAACCAAAATTAGAGCAGAATTAAATGAAATTAAAAACAAAAAGATTATACAACAGATCAATAAATCAAAAGTAGGTTTTTAGAAAAGGTCAATAAAATAGATAAATCTTTGGCTAACCTAACCAGGAAAAAAAGAGTAAAATCTCTAATTTCATAAATTAGAAATGGTAATGATGAAAAAACAACAGACTCCTCAGAAATTCAAAAAATCCTTAATTAATATTACAAGAAACTTTATTCTCAGAAATATGAAAATCTGAAGGAAATAGACCAATACTTGGAAGCATACCACCTTCCAAGACTTAGCCAAAATAAAGTGGAAATGTGTAATAAGCCTATATCAAGTTCTGAAATAGCATCAACTATACAAAATCTCCCTAAAAAGAAAATCCCAGGACCAGATGGCTTCACATCAGAATTCTACCAAACCTTTAAAGAGGAACTAGTACCTATATTACTCAACCTTTTCCAAAATATTGAAAAAGAAGGAATACTACCCAACACATTCTATGAAGCAAACATCACCTTGATCCCCAAACCAGGAAAAGACCCAACTAGAAAAGAATTTCTAGACCAATATCACTAATGAATATTGATGCAAAAATATTCAACAAGATTCTAATAAACAGAATCCAGCAACACATCAAACAAATTATACACCATGACCAAGTGGGTTTTATCCCAGGGTCTCAAGGCTGGTTCAATATACATAAATCTATAAATATAATTCAGCACATAAACAAATTAAAAACAAAGACCATATGATTC
>CAUYON010093376.1:0-25091 GCA_963573935.1 Arctocebus calabarensis
AGATCTTTAAAATATGACAGTGGAGCTTCGGTAGGAATTGCATTAAAATTATATATTGCTTTGGGTAATATAGACATTTTAACAATGTTGATTCTTCCCAGCCATGAGCATGGAAGATTTTTCCATTTGTTAACATTTTCAGCTATTTCTTTTCTTAAAGTTTCATAGTTCTTATTATAGAGATCTTTCTATATAGAGATTTTATAGAGATCTTTCTATATAGAGTTCTCTTTATAGAGATCTTTATAGAGATACACATCCTTTGTTAGGTAAACTTCCAAATATTTCATCTTTTTTGGCTCTACTGTGAAAGGAATAGAGTCCTTGACTGTTTTTTCGGCCTGGCTATTGTTGGTATATATAGAGGCTACAGATTTATGGGTGTTGATTTTGTAGCCTGAGACACTGCTGTAGTCCTTGATCACTTCTAAAAGTTTTGTAGTAGAATCCCTGGTGTTTTCCAGATAAACAATCATATCATCTATGAAGAGTGAAAGTTTGATCTCTTCTGACCCTATGTGGATACCCTTGATCACCTTTTCTTTCCTGATTGCAATGGCTAAAACTTCCATTACGATATTGAAGAGCAGTGAAGACAATGGACAACCTTGCCTAGTTCCTGATCTAAGTGGAAATGGTTTCATTTTAACTCCATTCAATATGATATTGGCTGTGGGTTGCTGTAGATGGCCTCTATCAGTTTGAGAAATGTCCCTTCTATACCAATTTTTTTAAGTGTTCTGATCATGAAGGGATGCTGGATATTGTCAAAAGCTTTTTCTGCATCAATTGAGGGAATCATATGGTCTTTATTTTTTCATTTGTTTATGTGGTGGATTACATTTATGGATTTACGTATATTGAACCAGCCTCCAGCATGTGTTTCTTAAAGACAGACAGAACATTCTCTTCACTGTCAGATCTCCATTGTGGAGGTACAACAGTGCAGGGCAGGTAACGGATGTTGAATTCATATTGAGGACCGAGTGAATGTTAATATGTTATGACCTGAACAAGATCAAAGCAAAAAATCATTGTGGAATCTTCATTTTTAAAATATGCAGATTTGAAATCATTGAATTCTTTGCTCAGATATTTTTTGACCTTTTCCCCGTGTTTTTAGAATTGCCAATTGTTTTTTTTCACAATTTCTCTCAGATTTGTTTCCTCCTTTTGCCCCCTACCTTGCTATTTACTCAGTACTGCCAATCTTGCACTCGAATTCATGATCCTCTCTCATGTTTAGATGTTTGTATTTAAAAGAAATTCTTCAGTATGTGAAAGATATTAGGAAAACGAGGCTCTCCATAACCAATGATGACAGATGACATCTTATTAATAAAGAAATTAGAGGGAAATTAATACCACTCATCTTATTTTTAATCGGAGGAACCATTTCCTAAAAAAAAGACAATATGCAAAGAAACATTCATAAAGAAAAACTATACTAGGAAAAAATAATAAAAAAAATAGCTATTGAGTTAAAAGTTTTTTAAAACATGAGACTCTCAAAATAATAGCTAGTCTCAAAGTGATAAAAACTCCCACTTTTAAACATTAGATTAGGGACCTTTGTACAAATTTAATGATTTCCCATGAAGAATGAAATATTTTGCTCATTAGTCAATACAAATATCACCTGAAAATTATCCTATTTATAGTCTACAACCTTACTCAGGGATTAGAACCTATTAACAAAAATTAATTTCCTATAATAGATGTTTTATCATTTTATAATATTATATTTATATATTTAATAATAAAAATGTATAGTACATTCTACATATTAATATTGAATATAAATTCTGCAACATACATATTGAAATACTTAATATTCAATTTTTAGCTCTTTTTAATGTGGCAAATATTGGGAAAATTACTGATGACATTAGAATGAAGAAGTAATACATATTCCCTACATTTAAGCAACTGTAGTCCAGTTTAGTACTTATGAAGTCCTTTAAAAATTAGGTGTCATGTGGAATCCCAGTGAGCAGTCTATCCTGAATAAGGAAGTCAAGGAAGATAATTCTGACTAGATACTGAAATAAATTAGTTTGCCAAATGAAGAAGGAAACCAGGGGAGATAGGTAAGAAAAGCAGCTGAAACTGGGTGTGGAAAGATACACAGTTGTCAAAAGAAATGAAGAATCTGAAAAATAAATGCCAATAAAACTAGCACATGGATATAATGGAAACAGCAGTGAGAATTCATTGATGAAAATTGCAATTTAAATCTGAAGCCAAATTCAAAGTCCCTTGTATGTATATTAAACCATAGACCTCATTAAACATAACTGCTATTTTGTTTCTTTATGATTTTTCTCCTACTGATTAACAGACTATGAAATGACAGACATTTTGCAGTTATTTTGACCAAAGGTACAATCATAGGATGTAATAATTTCAATACTTATCAAATTTGAGTTTTGGACTTGTAATATAATTACAAAATCAACAATGAACAAGGGAAATACATCTTAGCTGTCTCATTGGGATACCTATAAGAGATAGTCTTAAATTCTACAGTGAACCTGAACTAGATATTTCTATTAGATTCATCTTCTAAAGGATATATTTGCTCCCAGTTTCCAACAGACTTGTTTTATAAAAGATTACATTAGAAACATGGTTTTCATATTCTTTCAGTACTGTAGGAAACCAGATTTTCTGCTACATTAAAACAGGCAAACAGTTTTATGAAATTGGTCTTGGCAATGATTTCACAAATGATACCAAAAATAGATAAATGTTCTGAATCAAACTAAAAAGTCTTTGCACAGCAAAGGAAACAAATCAGCAAAGTGAAAAGGCAACTTATCCATAGGTAGAAAATATTGCCAACTACATATCTCATAAGGGGTTAATATTCAAAGAAACTCTTACAAATCAGTTGAGTACAAATGAACATGAGTAAAACATAACCTAATTTTAAATTATGGGCAAAGGACTTGAACAGTCATTTCTGCAAAAGAAGAAAAACACACTATCAGTGAGGAAATTATAATAAAAGGTGCTCAACAACATGAATTAGCAGAGAAATGCAAATCAAAATGAAAATGAGATAAACATCTCATCCGTCTTAAGAGGCTAAAATTAAAAATAAAACTCTAATAAGTGTTGACAATGATGTAGAGAAAGGGAACTCTGTGTGTCGCTGGTGGGTATATAAAATGATGCAGCTGCTATGGAAAATCTTCAAAAAAATGTGAATAGAACTTTCAAATGATCCAACAGTCAAACCTCTAGTGTTTATCTGAAAGAATTGAAATTAGGGTATCAGAAAGAGATTTGTACTCTCATATTTATTGCAGCATTTTCTATAATAAACAAGATAAGGAACAATCTAATCATCCTTGAGTAAATGAATCAATAAAAACAGTGGTATATACATACCATGGAATATTATTAGGGCAAATAGGAGGAAATATTGGTGTATATGACAATATGAATGGACTTTGGGGGCATTATACTAAGTGAACTAGGAGGACACTCATTGAGTGATTATACTTACATGAAGTATCTAAATATTCAAACTCAGAAGCAAAAACTAGAATGGTGGTTTCTAGGGGCTGTGAGGTGGGGGAATTAGGAAGTTGTTGTTTAATATGTATAAAGTTTTAGCTATGGAAGATGATAACTTGTAGAGATCTGTAGTACAACATTGTGCTTATAGATAAAAATACTCTACACTTAGGAAAAATTAAGATCTCATTCTATGTGTCTTTTCCACAAATTCTCTCACAGAGACACACAACACACACACACACACACACCTCTATTTTAGGAAATTCTAGCTATCATTCTGCATTCCCTGATTGTTACCTTCTTCCACACTTATTTTTCTATCTACTGATCTTTGCTCAGTGCTGAAATTCAGCTGCTTGATTTGCACTTCTATTGTCTTTCTTTCAGAGTATGTACATGTGTGTGTGCATGTCTGCACACCTGCATGTAAATGTGTTAATGAAACTCGTGACTCACATACTTGTACCTGACAAGCAAATAAACTTCCATGCCTGTGTACTCATTGTTTCTAAGAGTAAGCTAATTTTTACTTCCAATTCCAAATACTCTATTTTCATATTACTTTTGAGATCTCCTGACCATCCATCTTTTCTGTTGTCATCCAGTTTGATCAATTGTACCCCCATCAAATCTGATTAAATATAGAGCTATTGCTTTGTTTGTTTTATACACTAAGACAAAGCAATAGGTAGGAAAAAAGTCTACTGTGTCAAAACCCAAAACTTCCTTTTCTCCTCCATACTCTAGCCTTTAGCTTTCTTTTAAGATTTGTAAAAACAAGAATAGAGCTACTTGCTTGATTGACTACCATATTCCTCAATAGATGAAGGTTGTCTGTGGCTTAGAAATAATCCAATGCTTCTCCAAAGAGTACAGCAGGCTGATGAAGGCTTGAGTTTTCTCAAATCCAAGAAATATCTGGATCTGCTCCTAGTGTTTGAGTTTCTATTGACAGCTAACCTTAATCAGATTCACACCTGTGCACTAGTACAACTTGATTCCAGTATTTAGACATGTTGTTAATACTCTAGTTCTCCATTGAAACCTGTCCTTCATCCCAGAGCTTTGAACTTACGGTAACTTTTTTGTTTGTTTTCCAGACATAATTTATTACATGAGTCTTGCTGGCAATTGTCACCATTAATTTCAACTTCTTGAACTATACTTCTTGTTTCAGTCCCCACTGATTTATCTTTAACTTGCCATTTCTAAAACTCGCAAAAGACAATCAGTGGGCTTTTCTGTAAGGTCGGAGTTTAGAGACAGTGATCTTAGTTTTCATCAACTAGAAGAGGGCCAGGAACTCAATTAATAAGAAACTGGAGGCAAAAAGTCAGCATAGTATTGAATATAGAAGTGACAATTCTGACTTTATATACTAAACTAGAAATTTTTTTCTTGTTTTAGTTCTGAGAAAGAATTAGGGTCACATAGGAAAAGGAATTAAGTGGCTCTTGGCTATAGAAGTGAGAATAATGCAGGAAGCAGGATCTTAAAGTCTTGAACAAAAATATAATATTTTACATAAGCTTGATTTACATTCCATCCTGTTGGCGCTTACTTGACAAGAGTGTGAGGACACCTCTGTGCCTGTGAAGAGAGCAGACGGAGGTGTGATTGTCTCCTCAAGAGGAGGCAGAGAATAAAGTTTTCTCCTTTGAGTCAAGGCTGATGCTTTTAAGAGCAGCTATTTATATTCCCTACACAATAGTTGAATATCCAAATGTTTCAATTAGAATGCCAGTCACAGGAAAATTGAGCTATCCTATAAGCCTGCATTTTCTAAACATTCATAAAATAAGGTAAATAAATACCAATGTGTATTTTAAGTCATCTATAAAGGCAGTTGAGCTTCACACACATCCAAAATTAGTCAATCAGAAAGTAGATAATTTCTCTGGTAGATATGATTGATTCATCAACCTTTTGATATTTTAACATTTTTTTTAAAAAAACTGTTTATTAATACTTTAAACCTAAGATTCATTTAAGTTTAATTTACTACCTTTTACTAAAGCAGTAGAAATTTATTTTAACTATCAGATATCCTCTTTTTCCAACAAAGCACTTAGAAAATAGCAGAAGGAGGAGAAAAGGGAGAAAGTGGAGGAGGAAGGGGAAGGAGAAAAGAAAGCCAGCATTCATTGTAAACTATATTACTGACTGTGTGCCGTTAGAAAAACGTCACTTGCTTTTGACCTAGTGCATTATTTAGTTATATATTGAGTCTTGACGTATTTCATGTGAGTGGAAAATTAGTTCTAAATAGTTTAATACTAGACTATTTTGAAGATTTTTTTCTTTTCTATTTGAAATGACATTTCTAAGTGTATATGGTACTGAAGTTTTACTTTTTATTCTTTTATAATTGTTTTTAAAATGTCATACTATTAGGGGGTATATGTTTTGTTTGCATATCTTGTTTCGCAGAGGAGAGGAATGTAAATTCACAACTATTAGGGATGGTGTATTTTTATTCCTTTTAAAACTTTATTATTCCAGCTTTATTAATATGGGGATATTTGTTTTTGCATTGTTTACATTGATATTTCTCTCTATATATTCTATCTTGGACTTTAAAGCTTAGTTTTCTATATATGGTAATATTGGGTCTTAGCTTGGAATTTCACATATGCCAATCATTACATTTTAGTTATGTGTGGTTCAACATATGGAAATCTATTAACATACTACATCACATTAATAAAATAAAAAGCAAAGATCCTATGATTCTCTCAATTGATACAGAAAAGGCCTTTGATCATATCTAGAATCCTTTTATGATCAGAACACTTAAGTGTCACATGTCACTTCTGACACTTCTTGCCAGGGCCCAGGACTGGCTAGGTCTCGGCCCGCTTAATTAGGTTCTGGATGCGGACCGCTAAGTTACCTTGCTCAGGTTCAGTTTCTCTTAGGTGCCTGAGGGCTATCTACTTTAGCTGGAGAGAGAGAGAGAGAGAGTGTTTTAAAGAGAGTTAAGCAGTCTTCTTAGAAAGATAGATCTTAGTGTTTTGTAGAGCTTGGTAATCTTCAGCAGAGAGACACTGTGCTGGCATTCTGCAGGCAGGAGAGGAGACAGAGTCAGGATAAGTGAGCCAGTGACAGAATGCGCATGCTCCTCTACTACCTTCTTCTCTAGACTAATATAAGGCTAATTTCGTGCTTCTCAACACCACAGGCCAATTCACCACTGCTTTCATCTTGTGAGCTCTTATGCTTGTTAGGAGAGCTAAATCTCTCTCCATGCCCTTTCCACCCCTGTGTTCCATTATTGAGCTATACAGGTATTTCTTATAACTCTTGCTCCTAGCCATAGTCAATATGGACTGCAACACTTAAGAAAATAGGCATAGAAGGGACATTTCTTAAACTGATAGAGGACATCTGTAGCAAGCCTACAGCCAATATCATGTTGAATGGTATAACATTGAAAACATTTCCACTGAGATCAGTAATGAGGCAAGGATGCCCACTGTCTCCACTGCTATTCAACATAGTCCTGGAAGTCTTAGCCATCACAATCAGGCAAGAGAAGGTGATCAAAACTATCCAAATAGGGTCAGAGGAGATCAAACTCTCACTCTTTGCTGATGATATGATCCTATACCTGGAAAATCCCAGGGATTCAACTTCAAAATTCTTAGAAGTTATCAAGGAATATAGCAGCATCTAAGGATACAAATTCAAAACTTACAAATCAGTAGCTGTTATATATGTCAACAATCGTCAAGCTGAAAATAGAGTCAAGGACTCTATTCCATTCATAGTAGTGCCAAAGAAGATGAAATATCTGGAAATGTATCTAACAAAGGACGTGAAAGATCTCTATAGGGAGAAGTATGAAACTCTGAGAAAAGAAATAGCTGAAGATGTTAACAAATTGAAAAACATACCATGCTCATGGCTGGGAAGAATAAAAATTGTTAAAATGTCCATACTGCTGAAAGCAATATACAGATTTAATGCAATCTGTATTAAAGCACCATTGTCTTTTTTTTTTGCAGTTTTTGGCCAGGGCTGGGTTTGAACCCGCCACCTCCAGCATATGGGGTCAGCACCCTATTCCTTTGAGCCACAGGCGCTGCCCACCATTGTCATATTTTAAAGAACTTGAAAAAATAGTACGTCATTTTATATGGAATCGGAAAAAAACTTCGAATAGAAAATACGTTACTCATAAATAAGAACAAATCAGGTGGTAGCATGTTACCAGATATCACGCTATACTATAAATCTATAGTGATCAAAACAGCATGGTCCTGGCACAAAAACAGGGAGATAGATTTATGGAACAGAATGGAGAACCAAGAGATGAACCCACCTATCTATTGTTATTTGATCTTCAAAAAGTGTATCAAAAAATATACAAAAGACCAAAAATCACTTGGCAACAAAGATAGTTGCACCAGATTGTTCATTGCAGCTCAATTCATAATTACCAAGTTATGGAAGAAGGCCAAGTGCCCATCGACCCATGAATGGATTAATAAATTATGGTATTTTTATACCATGGAATACTATGCAACATTAAAAAAAGTAGAGGCTTTACCTCTTTTATGCCTTCATGAATGAGCTAGAAAATATTCTTCTTAGTAAAGTGTCTCAGGAATGGAAGAAAATATCCAATGTACTCAGTACTACCATGAAACTAATTTATAATCACTCACACTTTCATATGAAAGATGAATCACAACTATGTTGGCATGGATGAGGCGAGAAGGGAACACTTGTATACTGCTAGCGGGAATGCAAGCTAATACGACTTTTTTGGAAAGAAGTTTAAAGATTACTCAAGGAACTAAAAGTATACCTACTGTTTGATTCTGCAATTGCTCTACTAGGTATATACCCTGAAATTCAAAAATTATTTTACAACAAAGACATTTGCACCAGAATGTTTATTGCAGTCCAATGCATAATAGCCAAGACATGGAAACAGCCCAAGTGCCCATCGACCCATGAATGATAACAAATTGTGGTATATGTACATCATGGAATACTAGGCATCCATAAAAAAAGATGAAGATTTCACATCTTTTATGTTTACCCAGATGAAACTGGAACATATTCTTCTTAGTATAGTATCTCAAGAAAGGGAAAAAAAGTGTTCATTGTAATCAATGCTACTATGAAATCAATATATAATCACCTACAAAATCATACGAATGGCAAAACATAACTATAGTCCAGAAAGTAGTAGGGAAGAAGAAAGAGAGGAGGGAAGGGAGGGAAGATATGGGAAGAGGGAAAGTATTTAGGGGGATCTCACCTAATGTGCATGATGCAAAGGTACATTTCAAAACTTTTCAGAAATGAGTATAATTGTGATGGATGTGTTACTTAGTTCAATGTAAACATTTCACATGGTATATCAAAGCAGTACACTAAACCCCATAAATGCATCAATGTACAAAGTTATGATTCAATAAAAAATTGGCTATGTGAAGGAACAATATGCTAAAATTCATTGGTAATGGTATATTTGATATGTTTATGAAATCATTTTACTTAACTTATGAAAATAAGAAACTTCCAGGTAGGTTCCAGTTTAATATTAGTGCTCAATTATTTTAGTGAATACATTGGACTTTTAAAGAATTGGTCAATGGAAAGTTTTTGAAACCAGTCTAAATCATAGCACTCTGGGGAAACATAAGCTCCTGGACATCTAACTTTCTTACATCATTTTTAGTATTTTAATTTTTCTTTTTATAGTATTACCTCAAAAGAGTTAAAAGAGAAGAACATATTTGATTAATTTCATGTGGATTGATGATGGCTATGCTTTATTATAGCAAAATATGGGTAAGTATACGTTTATTTCTTTCCTTTCCTCCAAATATTCGAATCATTATAAAAATGCCATGTCTGCAAAGTTCAGAGTAACTTACTTCTGCATTAAATAAAACAGCTTTAATATGCACTGACTTTCAGTGACCAATTTCTTTAATCCAATAATTAAGATCCCCACCTGCTTGACACCTTATAAAAATATCTGAGCATTTTGGAATAGCAACACAAGAAAGACATGGCATAGACAATGTGCTGCCGTTGAGTATTAGTGGTAAACTTCTAGTAAGTTCTAATACAGCTTAAATGTTCTGATCAGAATTTTTTTTTTCTTTTTTATTGTTGGGGAATCATTGAGAGTAAAAAGGACCAGATTATCATTGCTTGCATTTGTTAGGTAAAATATATTTTTTTAAAATTCTAATTAGAATGTTAACTTGGAAACATAGAACTCTAAGACATTTCAAAGATGTTCATGATATTTTAAATTTTAACACAATAAAGACATACACATTTCATTTATGTTCACCAATGTGGTTTTATTTTTTGCCTTCAGAAATTTGTGCTGTACTAAGATAAAAGCAGTGTAATCAATTGATTATCTGAGGTATTAATACCTACACTGGATTTTTTTTTATCAGACACAAAACAATTTTATGCAGAATCCAAATTGTACATGATTCATATTTATGCTTCTAAACAAGTAGAAGCTCACATCTGTACTATTTCTACAGTTTACAAAATGCTTTTTGTATAAATTTCCCCATTTACTCTTCAAGACAAACATGTGAGAAAAATATTCTTATCTTACAGATGGAAATAAATCCAGACATTATTCAGTACTTTAACCAGTATATAGTGTAGCCCTGAAACATTAGATCTGCTAAGGGGTTTAACAATGAAACAAACACATATATTTAAATATTTACCACCATTTTTGAGTTCCTGATTTTTTTTGAGTTTCTCATTTTTTTTAACAAAAGAAAACTGTGAGAAAAAGTTTTTCCCAATAAAATAATGGAAAATATTATAGACTGCCAATGAGTAACATTCACCAGTAGCAAAAATCTCTTTGGGGGATTCTAACTCTCTATTGTTACCTATCTATATACAGAGCACTAGCACTAGTATCATATTTAGACCAGTAATATTTTTTCCTGTTTTAGAGAAAATAATGGAGGGCAATCCTGCTGCCTCCAAGTCTAATGTACATATATATAGTTATGTATATATATATATGTTATATATATAACATATATATGTTAGACTGCGTTGTTAGACAGAAAGGACACAGAAAGATACCTCATCCAAATTTGGAGTTATAGGGCCTAACTATGCCAGCATAAAACTTGTAGGGACTTCACAATCTGTTCATGTATCTTATATGTAGTCACAATTTATTTTTCTTTCCCCATTTCTCTTTCTGCCTTTATCCTTTAGACTGGCCCCGGCCAAACTGCAACAAAAAAATACCTGGGCGTTGTGGAAGGAGCCTGTAGTCCCAGTTACTTGGGAGGCTGAGCCCAAGAGCAGTAGGTTGCTGTGAGCTGTGACGCCCTAGCACTCTACCAAGGGTGACAAAATGAGACTCTGTCTCTAAAAAAAAATAATAGAAATAAGGAAAGGAAAATTCTGAAAACAAAAATTATACAATAGTGAAGATAATTCAGAAAAAAGGCCTACACTGGATTTTAATGCCTAGAAATCATAAACACTGATTTCTTCTTCTTCTTTTCTTTTTATTTTTTTAGACAGAGTCTCATTACGTTGCCCTCTGTATACTGCTCTGGTGTCAACCTCAAACTCTTGGACTTAAGTGATTCTCTTGCCTCAGCCTCCCAAGTAGCTGGGACTACAGGTGCCCACCACAATGCTCGGCTTTTTTTTGTTGCAGTTGTCATTGTTGATTAGCTGGCCCAGGCCAGGTTCAAATCCCCCCTTGGTATATGTGGCTGGTGCCATAACCACTGTGCTATGGGCACCAAGCCAACACTGATTTCTTAATAGATGGTTTTTATTTTAATTTACATGTTTGATATCTATTCCAAAAGTGATTCATAACATAAACAACTTAAACAGATACAGTCTACCAAAATGTGTGTGAAAAGAATGTATTTAAAATTCTATTCTATTAGCATACAAAAATGTATAAACTGTCATCACTGAAGAGCACAGTAGTTAATGCAAAAGTGTCATAACTGAAAATTTATCCCTCTTATTTCAATTTGCTCACTGACTGAGAGAGTCATTTTGATTCTAAAGTATGTATTTTCTGCCAATATCTAAAAACATATCTGTCTACTCACTACACTGAAGTCTGGCATCAAAAATTGTGTAATCAATTAACTTGATCAACCAGTAAATATTTAAAAACTCATTGTAACTTTCTTTACTTGAAACAAAGTAAACCTGGCATCACAAGAAATGAAATACAAACAGGATCCAGATGTTCAACCGTCAATATGCAAGATGGTTATCTGTGAGAAAGGTATGTTATTTATATACTTCAACTACAAGAGCTGTAGAATGGTTAAAATTAGATCAAGGGAACCAGGAAAATTTTCAGTATAATTCCTACATTGAGTTGTTTTTTTCCTATCCAATACTGGAGCACACTGTGGGTGATACTGCAATCAAATACACCAATAGAACTGTCATTAGTGACTTTGCACTCATGCCCTACTAATGACTATTGGCAAAAAGATAGATAGTATGTAAAGAGGGCATAAAGGTTTGAAATCTAAATTGGACAAATTAGCAAAGAAAGTTAATAATCTGGAAACACCAATCAATGGTCCAAAGGAACAAAGGGCTAGCATTGACTGAGTCATTACACGAAACTCAAAAAGGATATACTCTAAAAATTTCACAGTAGTAGGAGAAAAAAGGTGAGTTTTTGTGATTTTAAGCAGAAACCAATGAGAACTATACAAGCTCCATAAACATCAAATTTCCCTCAGAGCATAGAAAAACCAACCAGGTAGCCTCCTGGAAAAATGATAATTCCAAACAATTTAAATTGAACACAGGATGTGGTTAGCTAATTCCTCAAGAAAGTAAGCAACAGAGCACCTACATTCAAGGGTTTCTTGCCTGGTTTTCAGGAGAAGTTTTTATATTTTTAAGACAACAATGGTACAACAAAGGGAAGTGATTCCAATTTACTTTACTGAGTGCAATGGAAAAGGACACACTAAAAAGAATACATTCTTGCAAATAGACTCATTATTTTTTAAAACTGCTTTTCCCAGATGTATTATTTATTATCATTTAATTTTATTTTTGTTTCTAGAATTTTAATGCCCAGAGTCCCTAGAGTTTACAGGAACCATGCAAACATGTTTGAAATAATTAAGACTTATATAGAAGGTATCTTTTGGAAGAGGGGCTTTACCAAAATGTTCTTTTTGGATTATGCTTTAAAATCACAAACAAATTTATTTTGTGGTCTTTCATTGGAGCACTCTTTGCTCTACCAGTTCTTCCTGTATTTGGTAAAATTGTTCTATTGTGAATAGGCTAGAACTAATACAAGAATCTGCGTCATATGATATATAACAGGAGATGGTTCTTGTAACAAAAGGAAAACACAATGTGCCACATGCCAGGTCCAATGATAGTTTGAAACTTTTTATATATTAGTAAAAATACTGAAGGTGCACCAGAAGAGACAAAGTTAAGGCTATTTACATTAGATAAACCTCAAATTTTACTTTTGTTCCGTATTTGTTTTATATCTAAATTTCAATAGAGGAGCAATATGAATGACTATTACGTTACTCTAACTAGGAAAATCCTTTGAGGATTTTAAATGGCACATGGGCACACTGACCAAATGGACTGTTCTGGGCCATTGCTAATGAGGTAGGAAAGGCAATGCTGGAAGCACACCGCTCAAAAATTGCATCCTGAAACAGTCCCCATCAGTTATAGTAGCTCTACCTGTTTTGAGTGCTGGGTTTCTTCCCAAACCAGTGAATGGCAATGAGATAGCATAGGTAAGGCGACGTAAATCAGAAAGATCGTGTTTATTTGTACTGCCTAAAATTGTACCAACAAGGGAGACAGAGTGAGTAAATTACCTAAAAATATTAGCGTTCACAGTCTGAACTACTTTGGTACGCAACCCAAGGCTATTCACTTGAAATCTCACCTTTTGTCCAATTCAGAGACATACTTGAAATATTTCCTCATACTTTTATTAAAGAGAAACTAAACCATTTTTTGTAGTAACAAGATATGAGGTGATCCCTTATTTTCATAAGAGAATGTGATAGGTTTGTATAAATAATTCTGCTCGGCATTGAGGAAGTGAAGCTTAAAACTCAGGGATAAACATGCATTATGTCTGCTCACTGTAACAAGAAGAGTTTTTAGCTAGTTAACCTGATCTGCAGGAGCACAATGAAAGAAGAATTTGAGTTGAGAAAACTTGGGGAGTTCTTTATTTTTTTCAAGACACACATAGTGTTTGTACTTAATTGGGCTTTGTAGCACACCATGCCCATAATCAGAGGACTCTTTGTTTTCAATGAAGAATTCATTATCAATTACATAAAGCAGTGAATAAAGTATTGCTAACGTTTAAAGTGTCAGAAAATAATTAAAATAGACTTTTAATATAACAAACTAATGGGTTTTTTTGCAGAATTTATTTAAAGTTTTCTACTTTTTTTTTCTCTCTTAAAGTTTACTTTTACATTTGAAGCAAAAATTTTCTAATATGCTAAACAAGTAATTTAAATAAATAGGTATTGTCAACACTTCATTATATCTTTCAATTTAAACAAGAATCTCCTCTCTGATACTGTGATTTATTTTTAAAATGAGGATATTTGAGATATCAGCTCTTGTTGTAATTGTTATTCAAGGACATGAAACAGAAGATCCTAGAAAGGTGATGTTTTATTTAAATTATAGCAACTGTTAATGTATGTTAAATATTACACTATTGAATGTATTATAACTTCTGAGAAATGTGTTCTTAGAGGATAAGCAAAAGCATATTGAGACAGGATCTTATATTCTGTCACCGGGGAGTGGCACGCAGCTGCATCGTCACTGCCCTCGGCAACCTTAAATCCTTGAGTTCAAGCAAACCCCCTGCCTCAGCCATCTCAGTAGCCCATCAACTTTTGGGAACTAGCCCCAAATTACACTATGAGTTCATTCCTAGTGACTGGTAGAGATGAGAGGATGAGGGAAAATGAAGAGTCAACACATAAAGAGAAAGTTTTTTAACAAGCTGGGTCAGGGGCTGTCCACCTCCAAGTGTGAGGACTGGTGGAAGCTCCTAGCTCCAAGCTAGCTCTGTTTTATTTACACAAATCACTGTTTTTATCAGTCTAATGGGGGGGGCTAAACAATTCTCTCATGTTCTTGCGGGGCTTGCATTTTCTAACCAAACTATTTTTTTTAACTATGTTGATTAAACTGATTTACCTCTTACTATGATTACTCTAAGTTATTTAGTATCTTAACACAAACAGAGCTGGGGACAGGGAACACAGTCCAGGAGCAGGATGTCAAAGCAGACCCCAAATAGACCATGCACACAAATCTCAGGAATGGTGATTAAACCACCAGGAAGCCTTGTGCTCAGATGAGTGGGTGCTTCTGCTCATACCAAGATGACAGAAGTAAGGAGATATTGTTCTCCTTATCTTTTCTGAGAGATTTTTTCTCTTAACGAAGTTTAAGCACTTGCTCTGTCTCCAAGCGAGGTCAGCATTCCCTTGCTAACTCCCTAAATGCACTAACTCTCCCTGAGAGGGCAGCCCTGTCCACGGCCTTGTCTGTCAGTGCTAAGTGACTTCTGAGCCTGGTCATGCTGGGGGAGGGGTGAAGCTCCAGCAAGACAGTTTGAAAACGCCAAGCTTTCAGGCTATCACTTTGCAACAGATTTTGGATTTCTCTGATGTAGTTCTCTCTTGTCTCTGTTACCTTTACCCATCATCTGCAATCATTTTCTTAATCCAATTCCTCATCTACTTATAATAAACAATTGAAACTTGGTTTTAAGCTTATTAAATCATTATTTCAAGCAATACATGCACATCAGGATATGACTCTTCCCTTAAGTGCCCACATGTCCACCCACTACCACCCTTGACTATTTTTAAAATTTTTGTAGAAACTGGGTTTCATTCTGACCTCAAATGATCCCCTCACTTTAGCTATCCAAAGTGCTAGCATTACAGGCTTGAGCCAATATGCCTGGCTGAAGTTCAGAAAATTCTTTATTAAGGTGAGTGAGAAGGGACATGAAGAAAAGGACTTTGAGAGGGACAGGAGGAAGCCTGGTCTGCTGAATAAGAAAGCCCAGAGGACCTATAGGAACATTACCCTCAGTGACTCTGACCACAAAAAGGGAAAAGAATGTGGGTATGAGGTAAACTAAGTAACCAATGACCAACAGAAAAGGACAATAATCAATGACCAACAAAAAAGGGAAATAATTCCTGGAGGCACAGAAAGGCCAATGACAGAGGTGCAACCAATTTCAAATGGAGAGAAAGAAGGCATTAATACCTCTGCACTACCTTTGTGTCTCATCTCTACCACCTCTTCTCATTTCCAGCTCTCTTTGAAAGTGTTCTGAACTTACTCTTTGTTCTTAAATAAAATTGTTCTTTGATACACTGAAACTTGTGTGGTTTTGATTGCTTTTTATTCATGCTGCCTGTGCTGATCCAGTTTTATTTTCAGTTTCTACTCACTTTTGCTTTGATTCCTTCCTTGTGCTGCCTTGAACTTGAACTTGAAGCCCCATGCTTTTGGTCCCTTCTCATTCACCTTAATAAATTAAGAATTTTCCTAGCTTCAGCCAGGCATGGTAGCTAAATTCTACAATCCTAGCACTTGGGGTGACCAAGGTGAGAAGATCATTTGGGGCTACAGTTTCAAGAAAAGCCTGATCAAGAGTGAGACCCAGTCTCTATAACAATTAAAAAAAAAATAGCCAAAATGGTGGACCTTCCTGTAGTCCCAGCTACTTGGGTGGTTAAGGCAGGATTGCTTGAGCTCAGAAGTTTCAGCAATCAAATCATGTCAACTGGGTTTGCGGACCTGGGACCCCAACCCCTAACAGTTAATTGAGTTGGTTCTTCATTCTCACAAGAAGATGCAATGGAGTTTGTCTAATAATCTACTAGCCATTTAAATTACTTTTTTTTACTTCCTAAATTGTATTTATTTATTTATTTTTAGGGATTCATTGAGGGTACAAGAAACCAAGTGACATTGATTGCATTTGTTAGGTAAAGTCCCTCTTACAATTGTGTCTTGCCCCCAAAAGCTGTGGGATATACCAAGATCCCACCCTCTCACTCCTTTCCTCTCTCTGCTCTTTCTTTTCCCCACCCATCCCTCCTTCTTTCTCTTTCTGCTCTCAAACTTCTTAAAATAAATTATGCCAGGAATAATATATAGTTTTATATTTCTTTTTTCTATTTATTCTTAAAAATTATGAAAAATAATATTAATTTCCAACTATACTTTTAAAGCTTCCTCATATTTTCATTTTTGCATATACATTTTTAGTTAATCAAATGATGCTTTTGCAGGAATATATGAAGTTTTAATTTTTTCCCAATTTTTTTTGCAACAATCTTTAGTTTATTCTTTTCAAACTTGTTAGGAATAGTATTTTCATCCATTAAACGGGTACATACAGTGAAATAAAACTTGTGTAAAATTTAGAATTTATAGTCAATAATATAAACAGGATTTATGTCTTTTATAATTAAATTATAATAGAGAAAAAAATACTGTTAATGAAATTGTTGTCTAAGAGTCTCTCAAAGACCATAGATACCACCAGACAAGTCAAATTTAAAGAGGATTCCTTTTTTGAAGAGCCAGCCGGCATCTGCCTCAGTGTCCCAACATGGGGTTTCTGAGAGCAGCCCCCAGTGTTTAAAAGGTTGGGGTTTTTAAGGCTTGGTCTGCATCCTTGTTGGCACGCAGGCTGCCCAGGTGCAATTGGGTAAGTTAGAAAGCGCTGCACAGAAGAAAAATTTTGCAGTTAGTTAGTCATACATTTTTGTTCCAGCACTTTCCCCGACCTGGTATTTCTTAAAAGTCAGTCCAGGGACAGTTGGTACTTCCCAATCCATTTCTCAGGGGAGTTAGTCAAGTAAGAAGTCAGTGAGTACTTTCCCATCTATCCTGGGAATGAATCAAGACTTCATTTTGTTGAGGGCTTGTGGCCCAGAAATTTGTCAGGAGTTAACTGATGTTTTTTCACCTTTAGTTGATGCCCAGTGAAATACTTTAAGATGATGATAGATTATATGAGATATATACCAGGAAGGAGAAATGTTTTCCTACAGGCAGGATGGGATAAATAGCATGCCAAGTGAAGACTTTTATTTCTGAAACTTAATCACCTTTATTTCTTAGACAAGTTGTTTCATGTAACACTTGCATTCTAACTTTTCAGCCTGAAGCTGTAAAATTAAAAGCATGATTAGAGAGCATGTAAAGGATATCTACAAATGCTTGCATCTGATCGTTCTTTGGAAGTTAGCTTCAGTAACAGTTAGGTGAGCCTCACATAGTATTCTCTTTTAACCGTGGAGAGCTAAATAAGTAGAGAAGAATAGAATATGTCAATCTCATTTTAGTTAAGTGTTTTTTCTAATTAGTGACAATAACCCAAATACTTAAACACATGTAACCTATAATCCATGTGAAAATCATTTGTTAGTTTGTGTGCACATGTGTGGGTTTAGTTTTTAGTTTTGACTGGAAAAAAACTAAATAGTAAATAATTGAAGTTTTACTAGCAAAACATCATTTCACCTATCATTTCTGAAGTTTATCTGTTCAAGCTTTGTATGATATTAGAATTTAAACACTAAAGCAGTGCCAAAAATATCAACTATATGAATATGCCCTGTATCTTCATCTTCATAGGAATAGTCCATCTGAAGAAACTTCAATAAGAGTTTTGTCAACCTTTATAGCAACAAGTGGCCTTCTCAACCTGCATAACTGAAGATAATTCTTCAAAGGGGCTGTTTTTAGAGAGATGTAAAATTTTAGCAAAAAAAAAAAAAAAGTGCTATAGTATGCCATGGCTAGCAATAATAACAGTCTATACTGAAGGGGAAAAGGAAGAAGGCATTAAAAGAATTCAGCAAAGAGGAAGCTGAGTTCAGAGAATCACCTGATGGGAGCTGACCTTTGCTAGAAGAACACAGTCAACCTTTGGTATCTGAAGAAAGAGTATTCTGAAGAAATAAGAAATATGACATTTCCTTCTCCTGCTTTCTGATTTTGATTGGCCAAAATCCAACTCAATGTAGCATGGAGAAGTCAAGTTAACTTGTTAGCACAGTCATGATGGTCAGCCTCTGGGGCAGAAAATTGCAGAAGAGTGACAAATAGTAGATATGGATGGGTATATAGTAAATGTTCAAAACAACTAGTTACAAATGCAGAATGGCATAAGCTTACCTGCTGTGGTAAGCTTAACATACAATAGTGAATCTTAACTCATAGTGCACAAAAATGTGTCCACTTACAGACTGTATTCCACAAAATGGTCAAGCCACCAAGAAATTAGATCATTTTAGGCATTAGCAATAGTCAGGAATAAAAGTGAACAGAATGGTGGACAAATAAAATGACATAAAAAGAATTTGTGTTCCTAGGAATGTCCTGCATCTTAATGTATTATATTAGAAATGTATCTATCTTTTATAGTATCTATGCATAATTTACCTTAATACATCAACATTAATAAAATAAATAAAATGACAGAAAAAGAATTTGTGTTCCTGAGAATGTCCTGCATCCTAATGTATAATATTAGAAATGTATCCATCATTTATAGTACCTAGGCATAATTTACACTAATACATCAACATTCTGAAACATAACCTATGTATTTACATTTAATTAATGGTAAAGTATAATTCATACATAAATGAGAAATTTCAAAGATTTGGAAAGTAAAGACCATAATGAAGTATATTATAGTTTAATAAGATCAGTATAACAGAGTAACACTTCCAGAATCTCATTTCACATTAGTTTAAGATTTGCAGCATATGCTTAAATGCAGAGTTAGTGGTATACTTCTTACTATTGTTTTTATGACACTTCAAACAAGTATGCTATGTCCACTTATTTGCAATTAGATAATTGTAAAAAAATTGCACTATAGGGTGGTGGTCTTATACAAGAGAGTAGATGCAAGTGGCCTGTGAACCACTTGAAAAAAAAAAACAACCTTTCTGTAAACACAGGAAACATAACTTCCATGGGAATGTATGATTAGGCTATGAAGAGTATTGTGATTTCTTCACAGATTAATAACGTATAAGTTACTAATAGTTGCACATTACTAATAGTTACAAATTAAATGTGTGAACATAATTCTTGGGCAGGAAAATCATTGAATGAAAACAACAACTACAAAAAAATGTGTAATAACTCTCTCGAGAAACATGCTTATGTTTAGTGATGAATTGATCATTTTTACTTAGCAATATTGTTAAATTTGGATTTTTACAACACATTCTTGAAAGCAAATGAAGATCTGAACTATTTTTCTATCAATGATTTATCTTATTTCATCATGATACTACCATAGTTCCATTATTATTTCCTTTGGCTGCCTGTGAAAGCAAAAGTGATAGAGGTTGGGTGTACCCAAGCTTGGTCAGTGCCAGCCACCCCCCGGGGAGGACCTGCCATGCCTTCTGCATCTCCCCCCCTGTGGTGTTGGTGTAGCAGACAAGGGGAGGCAAAGCTGAAGAACCAAGTGCAACAGAGAAGGTGAGCACAGTGAAGCCCAAGGGTCCCTAGTTAGTTGAAGGAGACCACAGCACTGCTGCTGCCAGTATCAACCCCAGAACCACCCTTGGAACTAGAAAGCCCTCCTCTGTACTACTCCCCTGTGAGCGCTTCACAGTCCCAAGGTTGATACAGGGGGACCACTCTTTCCCTTAGCCTGGTTAAATTTCATGTAAGTTTCTTAGGTTTGGCCAATTTCATGAATGCACTGTATCCAGGGGAAGGGACTGCATTCATTTATTACAAAGCCCTGGCCAAATGTAACTACACAAGGACCCATGAGACTACATATGTACCCCTAGACAAAGATCTCAGAGATTTTTTTCCCTTTTGGGTTTTTCCTTCTGCCAGGAACTCTGGTGCTTTTTCTCTGTATTCTTTTCCGTAAAACAAATCCTGTCCTACCACTGATCTGTGGTCGTTGGATTCTTTTTTCAAACCACTGAGACCAAGGACTTACTTAAGAAGATATTCTGGTATCAAAAGGACACTTCAAAGTGTGCATGGTTTGAAACAAAGGAAGTGATGTGAACATAGAGACGAACCAACTGTGGAAACATTCAAATACTATTCTGTTTCATCTTTTCCACCAAATGAAGGGCAAATTTACTTGAAAATAGGAAGAAAAAGATTGAGCAAGAGTTAAACCCTTGGAATGTTATGATAATATTAATATCTGAGAGGACAGTCCTAGACCTACACTCACCACATTATGCATCTTTCAGGATGGGGTACAAAGTAAAGTTTTGATGATGTGGCTGAACCACCTTGTGTATGTAAAAATAGCATGTTACTATCCATTAAGGTCATATAAATGAGCTGCTATTTGTATAAATTGACAAATTGACTTTCATATTAATTCAATATTCACAATCATTATTTTACCAAAAATGCTTTAAAAAGCTATATTACATTAATCGTGTGTGATTATTCCATCCATTTTTTTTAAAACAAATTAATATGTACTTCAGAGCTGAAAGAAGGTATCATAAGAACAAAAATAATAGGGAAGTTTTCTAAACCTTTCTATACCTTCCAACAGCATAGCACTGCTGTACAAGTCAGAAAATCAGTAACGGAAGGATACACAATTTCTTCTCACACTTACACTATATTTAGTTGATCATGACACTATAAATTGTCTTACCAGCTAAAGAAAACAGTTTTACTTCAGAATGTAAGGGGCTTTTCAAAAATTGAGATAATTATTATATATCCAGAGGACAAGCTTATGAAGCACTTAAAAACATATAACTATATGGAACCACATTATTGATATTATCTCTTCTTACCTGCATGAAACCCCTCATGGGTCTAATTTTTGTAAAATCGAAAGAAATTATGCATATTAACAAAGAAAAAGCACCAAAAGAAAAGATAAATAATCAATAAATTATTTGTGTGTGAAAGAGGAGATGAGAAACACGTCATATGGTTTATTGATGGGATCTGAGTCAAGAGGCTTCAAATTGTTTTGAAAGGAAGAAAATTTCTTGGAATAAATGTATAAAACTAGAGCCACTTAGTTTGACTTGGAAATAAAGCTTCAATCTTTTACCCTTTGTAATACATGTAGAAACCATTTTATGAAACTGAATATAAATAGATCTTATAGTATTTTCTTTGTCCTTTGAGGTATTTTTTTAATATAAGTATATTTTAAAATAAACATAAAATATTTTTTTCAATTTTAAATAAAGATTGAATATTGATTGAAATAATGTAGGAAGTCATACTCTAAAATTTTAGATCCCTGAACAAAGATTGAGGTGGTTGTAGGTGATATGATGCTCCCGTCCTCTTTGGACTTACTATAAGCTTGGATACCAGGAAGCCATGTAGCCCAGAAACTCTGCCAGGTAGACATCCCCTCAAAATATACACCAACCTTGTGACATTCTTTTGACCGGAACCAAGAGCTGAATTACACAATTCACATCATTTAATTTGTAAGTTTATTTATTTAATTTTTAGGTTTTATGAACAATGCACAGGGAATTTATCTTTTCTAAGTGGCTAGGTGCTCTTAAATTCAATTCAATTTTCATTACAAGTGACCAAGAAAGCCTTATGTTCCCTTCTGTGGGACTAAATTTTAGACAGACCTTTTCCTGACTCTTGGTTCCTAATCTTTCTTTTCATTGAGCATTCACGTTAGCAAACTTGTAATTGTACTTTTTCCTCTCCTCAATCTCTTTTTAAAAATCTCTCTTGCTGGTTTCACAAGGTTTTAAAACCCAATGTCATTGTCAGGGACCTCAGAGCCATTCCAAGGAATGTAACCATCAGGGAAAATAGGGGTTCTACCTTTTGGTCTCCATGGGAGGGCAGAGCCTAATTTAATGAGCACCAATTAGCAAACACAGATGGCCTAGTGACAAAGAAAAGCATTTCCAAGTTCAGAAATAATTCACTGCTCCTAGAACACATTCCAGTGACCAACTTCAAAAGCAGAAGTAGGCAAGGAGAGCTGTTAGACAGTAAGACTAGTCTGAGGTCTTCAAAAGAATAAAAAAGAAAGAAAAAAAAGGTTATACAGGGAGAATATCATATTTCAGCATTGTTTTGAGAAAGTCCTACCAACAGTGATGGGAAGTGCTCAAGCCAAAATGCCTATAAGAATTCTTATTATACCCAGACATTATTAGAAATAGCCCAGGCAAAATTTGTTTTTAGGGCATACACACGGTGGACCTAAAGGTCTTTGTATGCATTTTTCAATTGCTGATTTGTAGAATTTTTATACATATAGAGTTTTACTGTAAGACCATATTGTTTTTTAGTGGGTTACTGTTGGACAAAGAAAGCTCTATAGTCTTTCTTTCCTTTTTTCTGTTTTCTTTTTCTCCCTCACCCCTGCAAAAGGCCTCTATAGCATGTTGAAAGTTGATTTTCTGACAAAACTGATGAATTCTATATCAGTTAAGGTGACTCACTAAACTATTATATTTCCATGTGGACCATCACATAATCAGTAAATGAGTATAAGCTTTATTCCTACCCTTTAAATCTTTGTAAATATTATTTAATTTAAAAGGGACTCATTTTTCTATGGCTATTTTGTGTGAAACAGAGGGCACTTTGTGTTAGTGTAGCAATAAGAAAAAATAAAAATGATCCATTATGAGAAATCAATGAGAGAGAATAGCTTGGATAAAAATTTTTTTGTAAGTATATTTTTCTCTCTTATGGTTATTTTTGTTTCATATGTGTTTAAAATCTTCTTATTTCTATGAATGGACTTTTCACAGATTTTTCTTAGTTCTTTAGATCCATATACTACATTCTTTCTCTTTGCTTCCAGTATATCTGCAGAGTCAGACCAGGAAAGAAATCAACAAACTATAATACTTTCATAGGGGATATATTTTAACCCCTTATTAAAATTCACTACAAAGGAATTAGATGATAATGATGCAATAAAGACATCTAGTTTCAGCTCTTAAACCTGTAAAGAGCTTAGAAGCTGTCATCTCTGTTCTACAACAATAAAATGGAAAAGCAATAAGTTTTCTTATACCAATCAGAGAACAAACTGTCATCACAAAATCTGGAGAACATGAAACATCCAGAGAGATACAGCCACCAAGTCTTCTTCTGAAGCAGAAGTTACAGGAGTTGTATCTGGTAGTAACATTTATGTGGTAATATTGACAAATTGCTGTAGCATGACGTGCACCAGCACAGGAGCAAGAAACTCATGGTGGCTGAAGTTGTAGTGGAACCCCCACATGTTCATGATGTTTCATCCAGAAATCTCATCTGATTGTTCCTAGGAAGATTGGATAAAGGATCTTCCACGGCTCTGGCAAGAGAAGGAGAAAGTAACCACTGTGTAACATGCATGGAGACTTCTCCTTAGAAAAAAGGAGGAGGAGAAAAAGAGAAGAGGATGAAAGGGCAAAGGCCTTTATCTCAATGAAATTCTCAAACGCAGTCCTAGCCAAGGTAGAGAAATATCTTCCCAAATACAGTAGATATTAATCCAATTATGGCAATGATAACTTTCAATATGAGTGGTCTAAACATATCAAAACAACATAGCAATTAAAATACAGAGAATTTCAGTGTTAAAAAAAGACAAAATTATACATATTTTTTAAAGAAACAAACTTTATATTTAAAGATTCAAATAGGTTTAAAAATAAAATATTTGCTATGTTAACACTAAGACGCAACAAAATCCCAATTGAACTAAACTAAAATAACTATGTCTGCTTTCCATTTGCCTGGAATATAGATGACCATCCCTTCACCTTGAGTCTATATTTATCTTTTAATGTAACATGAGATTCTTGTATGCAGCAGATATTTGGTCTAAGTTTTTGTATCCAGTCAGCCAACCTGTGCCTCTTTAGAGAACAATTTAAACCATTCACATTAATTGAAAATAATGATAAGCCTTTTGAACATGAAGTATTTTTGATCCTTTCACCATTGTGGAGTTTGGAATTTGCTCAAAAGTTTCTGAGTGACTTTACTTTTGTGGTGGAGATTTGTGCTGGTCATTATGAAGGATAGGTCTGAGAATATCCTGGAGAGCTGGTTTAGTTATGGGAAATTTGTTCAACATGTGGATGTCATTAAAGTATTTAATTTCTCCATCATAAATGAAACTCAGTTTGCCTGGATATAGGATCCTAGGTTGGAAGTTATTTTGTTTTAGGAGGTTCAAAGTCGATGACCACTCCCTTCTACCTTGAAAGGTTTGAGCAGAGAGATCTGCAGTTATTCTAATATTCTTCTTGTAAGTAATGGTTTTTTTGCATCTGGCTGCTTTCAGATTCTTCTCCTTCATGTTAAGTTTAGTGAAGTTAACTATGATGTGCCTGGAGGATGTCTTATTCAGGTTGAGTTGTGCTGGGGTTCTGAAACTGTCTGCTATCTGAATTTCAGAGTCTCTAGGCATGTCTGGAAAATTCTCTTTCATAATCTCAAGAAGAAGGGACTCTGTGTCTTGTGAA
>CAUYON010093379.1:0-17296 GCA_963573935.1 Arctocebus calabarensis
GATTAAATTAAAAAGCTTCTAAAGTGTGGAAACAGCCTAAATGTCCTTCAACCCAGGAATGGATTGGAAAGCCATGGTATATGTATACAATGGAATATTACTCAGCCATCAAAAATAATGGAGACTTTTCTGCATTTGTAGTAATTTGGATAGAGGTGGAACACATTATTCTTAATGAAACATCACAGGAATGGAGAAGCATGACTCCTATGTATTCAACTTTGATTTGAGGAAAATTAATGACAATGAATGACACAGTGCTGCATTGGGGAAGGAGAGAGCAGACAGAGAAGGAGGGAGGGGGCAAGGGAAAGAAAACCAAAAAAAAAAAAAATAAGAAAGACAATAAAATAGTGTCTAACTTTCATATAAATTTGATTCAATTTTGACGATAGTATATTACTTAAACATTAATTTTGTAATTCAACTTGTCAATATGTTGTTTAGGATATTGCATCCTCATCTATAAGTGAAACATGTTTGTAATTTCTCTTTATAATAATATATTTTTTCCAATTTTAATATCAGGTGTATCCAGATCAAGTAGAATGATATTGAAATATTTCTTTTTTTATTGTTTATAAGATTTCTGGAATTGTTTGTTTTGTAAAATCATTGTGGTCTATGAGTTTATGACAGTTTGAACTTTGTTATTTAATTCAATTCATTGCTTAATTACTGTTTTCCTATGAATGATTATACGGTAGTTAATATGTTAACATAGCAGTATTCCCAGATAGTTTTTTGTTTGTTGGTAGGTTGGGCTTTGGGGGGGAAGAGTTAATGCATGAAATATCTTATCTTATAACTGTGAAATTGCTTTCTCTTTTGTCTTGTGATTTTTTTTGAGGTGAAATTTAAGTTTTCGTGAGTAGTACGATTATACCTATCTTGAGTGTCTTGCTTGTACTGTATCACATCATACCTTTGTTTAATTCTTAAACTATTCACTTGTTAAAAAAAAAAAAAAGCTTCTGCACAGCCAAGGAGATAATCAACTCATGCTATACATCCAAAGAAGGGTTGATAACCAGAATCTAAAAAGAACTCAAGCAAATCAGCAAGAAAAAAAAATCAAACAACCTTATAAAAGTGGGCAGAAACATGAACACAGCTCGCAAATGAAGACGACTAATGGCTGATAAGAATACACAAAAAAGCGCCCAACGTCTCTAATTCGTAGGGAAATGTGAATCAAAGCCAAGAAAAGATATCACCTAAATCCAGTCAGAATGGCTTTTTTCAAAACCTCCTCCACACAGATGCTGATGTGTATGCCCAGAGAAAGAAACTCTTACACACTGTTGGCGGGCCTGCAAACTAGTGCAACCTCTCTGGAAAGTGGCATGGAGGTACCTCAATGAACTATAAGTAGACCTACCATTGGATCCAACAATCACACTGTCGAGTATTCACCCAAAGGAAAAAAGGTCATTTTATCAAAACGACATTTTCACTCAAATGTTTGTTGCAGCAAAAGTCACAATTGGAAAGATTTGAAATCAACCCAAATTCCCACAAATACATGAGTGAATTAATAAAATGTGACATTCATACACCATCAAGTGCTATTCAGCCATAAAAATGATGAACTAATACCTTTTGTAACAACCTGGATGGAACTGGAGACAATGTTTTAAGTGAACTATAACAAGGATGGAACATCAACACCACACATACTCACTATTAAATCGGAACTAATTGATCAACACCCATGTGCACATTGGGAGTAAAACTCAATGTAAAGCAAGCAGGTGGTTAGAAGCAAGAGGAGGTGGTACATTCATTCCTAATGGGTACAGTGCACACTATTTGGGTGATGGGAATACTTATAACTTTGACTCGAACTGTACAAAACCAATTCATGTAACCAAAACATTTGTATCCTCCTAATGCTCTGAAATTAAGAAAAATACAATAGATCTAAACCTACCTAGTGTCAAGCATCAACTCTGCTTACTTTGTTGAAATCTTTTTTAAAAGAGCTTTGAAACCACTATGGAGTATAAAAAATATACACACCCACTAGCAGGTTTGAAAGTTTATTTCATTATCATTTTTTACTAGGTAATAACTGTGTACACTAATGCACTTATGGGGTACATTGTGTTGATTTTATATACAATTTGGAATGTTTACATCAAACTGGTTAACATATCATTCACCTCATTTATTTAATTGTTGTGTTTGGTTATTTATACGCTGCTATGAGCTGGATCATATTCTTCGTAGATGTGCAATTTTAAAAAGTGAATAGAAGTGGAAAACATTAAGCATGGAATAATCTAAGACACAAATTAGGAATGGGTTACAAGCTAATTGAATATAGTTACTCGTACAACAAAGGAACTGAGTTAGGATAGTGAAAATACTCGGAATAGAGTAGATAGAGACAAAGAGCAGAAATTAGTTAAAAAAAAAAAAAGGTTTAACGAAAACATAGTGAACAAATGAGAAAGTCTAGTTGCAGTTCCAGAAGGAGAGCTGGAAGAATGGGTCACAGGGAGTCCTGGAGAGGTGGTGAGCGAGGATTTTCCAGCATGGACAGGCATGAGCCACAGAATGACAATGAATGACAAACTAGATAAATAGAAGAAATATGTATCTAAGCCTGAGACTGAACGTTTACAAAGTCAAGAGGAAATTTTAAAAGCAACCTAAGGAAAAACAAACTCTTCAATGGAGTAATGGACTGAGCTTGGTTCTAAAAAACAACCATGAGGAAAACAACCTAGAAAAATGTGTTCCGAAAGATATTTTCATATCTATACAGAGTTTGCTATTAGTAAAGGGAATTTGAAAGGATATCCTGTAGGCAGAAGGAAAAGGTTCCTAACAGTAATGTTTTTAATACAAAGACTAATGGAGCAAAAAGAACTGGTAACTTTGTGAATAAATCTTAGCAAATGCAACTATACACGATAATAATAGTTACATGTAAGGCTTACAAAGCAAAACAGAAATATAATAACTGACATTGTTGCTAAAATTAGTTGAGAATGTATTAAGTGTTAATATTTTCTGAGAGCCTTTTATTAAATAGGAATAACTTAGAGTATTGTTAATTATTAGGCTTTCATAAATCAAGTATAGATGTTATCTCCTTTGTATTTTTTCTTTTGAAATATGTAAATGTATTTTCTGTTTCTTAAAATTATGTGAACACCTTCTCCCCCCCACACACACAAGCATGCACAAATATTTCAGTAAGTGCTAGAGAATCTATAAAGGTGTGGCTAAATCATAATAGCTGCATTTTATGTACATATTTATTTAATTCTGAAGAGTAAATAGAAGAAATGTGTTTTTGAATGTATATCATATGTTTTCCAAAACAAAATCATATACATCCAAAAGTAAAAGTAAATTTAAAGAAAATGTAGATGTTTTAAATTTATCTATAATTATAATTTTTACTCTTCTACTGTTGGTGAGAATTATAAACTTATATGTAATTATAAGCCAAGACTTAGAAGTATGTGAACACAGGTTAATTTTTCAGAATAATCAAAAGGAACATTTTAAAATATAATATTTTAATAACAGCTTCTGAACATATAGTACTTATGCATCTTGTTCATTTTCTAATAATGCTAAAATTATGAATTTTCTCATACTGGCCTATATCGTTAGATGTTAATGTTGGATTAACTGTGTCCTCTTAATAAAAACTGCAAAGAAGAAACATTTTATTTTTGAAATTAAAACTAGTAAGAGCTACTTCTGCTTTCAAATACTGGTGCATAGTTTATGTTCATAGAACATGTATTTTTTATTGCTTCCTTCCAGTTATCATGACCAGTGGAAACATCCAGAATTAGTGACATCCAGAATAGACGACCAGCCCTTAGGAAAAAATGAGAATTAGTTTTGGCTCTTCTCACGGAGGCTGAGGACTCCTCTCAAGGAGAGATGGTGAGGTACCCCGGGAAGGGCTCTGAGAGCTCGGATGCAGTGCATGGGAAATCAGAAGGCACTCTCCAGGCCTGTGTCTGTCTCTGTCTCTGTATTTCCATATCTTCACATTCTTTCTTCCTCTCTTTCCACTTTCCTTTTCCCTTTAAGAGGTTAGGGTCAAAGACAGAGAAGAAGGGAAAGATGAGGAGAGTACAAACATGAGGCTGAGGTATAAGTTGACAAAAAAAAAATGTGGGAGGTATTTTTTAAAATATGGAAGTCTAAAATTAAGGTGCAACCCATCACATCATCTTTCCTTACAGGTAATCTTCAGAAACGTGTGCTAAATGCACAGAGAATTTTTATACATTTTTGTGCTTATCTTGAGGGAGAATCAGACTCCACTGCTGTTTTTCCTGTTTTCTCTGTCTCAGGCTGTAGCAGTCTGAAGACATCCCTCGTTGAACTAATTCAAAGGAGGTGGACGTCTGAGTTTGACTGGAGGGAAGATTAGAGTTGAGTCATCCTTAACCACTAACAGTCTTCAGGGATATTGGAAAGTATAAAGAGGTTCCACAAACTTTCATATTTAGAATTCAGAAAACAGCAGCCTTGTGTTGTTATCTATAATATATGATTTAAACGTAATTAGGTTACTACCTCTTAAGCAGATGTTATGCTCTATAAATTACTGATGTGCTTACCCTTTTACTGTATGGTTTCATATATCCCAACTTATGTTAAAATAAAATTAGGATAAATATGTTTTCCTTCATCTAATTAGCTGTTCCATACATCTGTTTTTTCCATTTTCCCCTTTGGGAGTATCCATTTTAAGTATTCTATATTCAGAAAAGTGCACAAATTATAACTTGATGGATTTTCACAAAGTGACATACTCATGCAGCAATGACACAGGTGAGTAATAGCACCGTTCTGCACCCAGCACCTGTCTTCATGCTGTACTCATCAACACCACCTTGTATGTATAGTGCCCTGCAGCAGTTTTTGCCTGTTTTGAAACTTTATATTAATGAAATCATGCATGATCTTCATGATCTTTTTATTCTTGGAGTATTCTCTTTCTCCAATTTTTTTTTTTTGTCAAATTCCTTCATGCAGTTGAGGCGCCAATGATTCACTCTTTTGCCTTACATTGTATTTCATTAGATGGAATATCCAGCAATTTATTGGATCTGTTTTTGTTAGGCAATTGATTTCCTGGTGTTGACTATTATAATATAAATTGTGCTGTTATGAACATATGTACATGCGTTTGGGCAATGTATCTGTTCACATTTTTCTGTTGTATGCTACCAGATGTGAAGTTTCTGGGTCACATGGTGCCTGTGCATTCATCTTTAATATTTAACTTACTATTGAATCATTGTTACATTAGTTGAAAGACACCATGAGGTGAGGCAGATCATGCATTTATTTTAAAGTCGGACTGGCGTTTAATCCAGTTCACAATATATTTTTATTAAATAATTTTGAGCATATTAATTTTATTGACACCCCTAAATTAATCTATAACATGTGATAATAGAAGTACTACATAAAATAATGTATATTGAAAAGCATATCACACATTTAGTGCTTGAAAGAATTATTTGTTTAAGCCCTTGCCTGGGGTGTAATTACAAAATTAAATTATAGGTGGGTCTGTGTGACTGTCTCACAAATCTGGGCTCTTAGATTAATCCTGCAGTCCCCACACTAATCCATGTTGTCTCTTGTCATATGTCCAAGCTAGTTTTCACTGGTGCTTCATGAACTTGGTGTGCACAGTTGGCGCGGTAACTAATCCTCATTAGGAGTATATTAAACGGCGTCTGTATGTTCAGCATAGCTACCTGCTACATGAAGAACGCAGAGTAAGCTCAACCATCACTTTCTATCCCTCGAAAGGGTGAAAGACGACGTAACTGCAGAGCTCAGATTAAAATCTAATCACATTACAAAGTAGCCCTATCACCTGCTCTATGCTTTTTTCTACTTGGTTGAAGTTATTAAACCGCTGAATTTAAACTCGAAAGCATAGAACTTTGAAAGGAAACCCAATACTTGTTATTTTTATCAGCAAGTTTATAAAAGCTGTGAGAATATTTTCTAAGACAATATTTAAAAAAATTGCCTATTCTAGGATAGGTTTTGCTCTTCTGTTCATCACTGTTATGTATTAAAGAATAACATCAGGAATGAAACAAATCAGTTTGTAAATAGAAGTTGGTCATGAGCCTTTTGTCCTAGGAAGAAATAAAATTTATCATTTTCATCATAGGCTAATTCTTAAAAGGGGCCATGATGTTTTCATATGAGTTTTATAGATCGTTTATAATTTGTAACTGCAGATCTAATCCAATACAATTATGCCTTTATTTAATTTTGAAAATATATTTTTATAAAAAAAATATTAGTTGGAGGTAAGAATATGTGCATATAGTATATGTTATGCAAGATTCTGAGACTCTAAACACACATCATGACATGATCTTTAAAGTATTTTAGGAAAGACAGACATGTACATATTTAAAGTATTTTCAAGATGTAAGACAAATAAGAGAGTATATGTTCACATGGGGTCTCAAAGGGCTGCTGAACAGTGTTAGTGAAGACACAATACATGTACTAGGGGTCATTACTATGCTGAAATTTGAAATCTAGCAGAGGCCTAACAGGCTCTTAGAATATTTTCTGAGACAGTATTTAAAAGAATAATTACCTGTTCTACACAATGTTGCCATTTATACTTTTAAATATTGAAAATATTGTGCAGTGTCTACACAAAGACCCAGATGGATTCAGTAGCATGTTATTTCAGTTGTGCTGGCAACTAAAATGGTTGGGGTTTGTTTCTGAACATTAAGTGCGAATGAAGATAAAAATGAATAGAATATAATATGTATTAAATAAACAGAAACAAGAACATAATGCACCTTGTATATTTCCATCTATGCCAAGGAATTCTGTCTTAATTTGATAACCCATTTGTCCTCACATTTCTTAGGATATATCTTGCATATTTTAAAATATGCATATGTTACTATCAATTCTTCTCATTCTGATTCATTTGGTTTGATGAAAGGCCTGTGGAATGTGCATATTAAGGTTTGCACTGTGAGAAACGCTGTTTTAGGTATTGAAAACAACTGGAAACTTCCTAGCAGAGGATTGAGATGTCAGATCTTTAGTTTTCAAGAAAAATTTGAGAATAAGACCAGGTTGATTAGTTAGGAGGCCATTGAAATTATAGGTAAGAGAGGATTAAGTCATGAAGTCTTGCAATACAGTAATTTATGACAATGGCGGCAAAGTAGTTTCATTGAGAAATGATAGTCTAGTCAATAAATAATTATCAATAAGCAAAAGAGGATAACAGATTCAATCACATACAGAAAATTTCTATCACATACTGCACACAAAAATTCCAAGGTGTTAAAAAATCTAAGTATGATAGGTGTGACAATAAACTGTAGAGAAGAATAAATTCATGACTTTTTAAAAAGTACATCAGTTTTAAAAGAAAAAAGATTAAATTGACTATATCAATATTAATACGTGCTATCTCCTATTCATTCAAGACACCAGGGAGAGTTGAAAAGGGAACCCATATAGGAAAGAAAAGATACTATTTTAAATACATGTATCCAGAATATATAACTGTTTCTTAAAATTAATAGGGAGAATAAAAATCTCATTTGAAATATGAATTAGACTTACTTTTAAAAAGGAGATCTCCAAATGGCCAAGTTACTCATAACATAAGACAGCAGAGAAATGCAAATGAAAACTGTAATGTGATAGCCTCTACACCTGCTGAGACAGCTACAATGAAAATGAGAAAAAGGATCAAGTGTGGACAAGGACTTTGAACAATCAGAACCCATATACTGCCTGTAGGAATGGAAGTTTTACATCTACATCAGGAAAACCTTTAGAATAAATCATATAAATGCATAAATGAGTGCCCTAGTGACTCTATCCTGTTTATGTACACAAGTATGTACATGGGTTCAGCAGTACACAGATGCTATAATGTTCAAAGAGTCACAAACTAGAAAACAATAAATTTTCATCTATAGTTGACTTGATATATTTAGGTCCATTCAAAGGATATTATATATTCCAGTTGTCTATTGATATGTATAAAACTATTTTGAAATTAGTAGAATGAGATAACAAAGATTATAATCATGGATACTATCAATCAGAAATTTAGATAGGGTAAAGCATGGATAGATTATCGATGTCTATATGAATATTCTATTCATCTATGATTCTGAGGCCTCCACTGGGAAAACACACAGTTGAGGGTAACAAATCGCTGAGAACCAAAATCTTCTGATAGTTCTTCACTTTCGAGTGTTTGGTATCTGATTCGATACTCAGCTGGAACATTTGCATATGGCTTGGTCTTCTCTGAATTTCAGCTGCATTCTAGGAAGGGGGAGTCCTGAAAGGCAGCCTCTGAGGAGCTAGTATTTCAAAAAATCTAGGACAAGCTTCCAATCTGCCCTTGGAAGTCGCAAGTCATACTTTATTCAATAAGCCACATTGTATTAATTACAAGAAGGTCATTAAGTCAGCATAATTCAAGGGGAGAGGAATTGAATTCCATCTCTAGGAAGTTGCAAGGCCAATTTGTAAATCATGTGGTCGAGGAAATACAGTTGTGGTCATCTTGAGAAAGCAAAATCTGCCACAGAATACCCTGATGAGATGGCAGTGATGACCCCAACACAAATGAATCTCCCAGAAATAGTGCTGAGTTAACGAAGCTGGATACAGAGAGTACATGCTGCACACATTCATATTTATACACAAAACATTAAACCCAGCAACATGTTACAATGGTGATTATCTGTTGGGATAGTAATGGAAAGAGCATGGCAAAATGGTCTCTGACGCATTATTTCTATTCCATTTCTTTTATGAACGCTAATAACAAGGTTGGGTTAGCACGTGAAAATTCACCAATTGTTCTATTATGATATAAACATTTTTTTCTGTGTATATGTTATACTTTAATAAAGGATTAAAATACAAAAGAAAAGCACATACAACATATTTATATTCAGCCTAACTGGTCTTTGCCCCTCTCTTAAGATCTTTTCTATATTTTTCTCATTTTTTTCTTCACTCATCACTTTGTAGTGTGTTTATTTCTCAATCATTACACATTTGCTAAAAGGTTTTCCAAAGATACATGCCATTTATTAGAAATAATACTTCTAAATTAATGCCAGTGTATTGCTGATGCAACTTCTTATTGTTTACTCAACACAGAATCATTTATTTTCAAAGGTAAATGTAGTATTACCATGTGAACTTCATCTTGTTAAAAAATTAAAAGTTATTGTATTAGACGTGAAGAATTACAATTCTTAAAGAAGCTGATATATTTTGATGGTATTTATGTTTATACATACTTGGAAATAGTCATTTTCCCAAGACATTTAGAATCTTCCATTTTTCTCCTTTTGTAGATAACTTTATTTCACATTCAATACATCGTATTAGCATATCCTTTCAGTTTTTGCTTTAACACATGCCCAGAATCCAACCATTATCCACCACATTCACATCTATATGTATTCCTCTGTCCTGCGCCGAAACTAACTCCCACTCTGACTTTTCACTAAGGCCTTGCTGTGCCCTTGCACCTTGACCTTGTAGTTTACAGCAATGACTTTAAATCTATCCGATGGTGCAGATCATGTTGTGCTTATCCAAGGATCCTCCAGTGGCTTTGCTGTCCCTCAGAGTAAAAGTTAAAGTTCTCAAGAAGGCTGTTAGGTCCTCAAAATAAATACTTGCTAAGGTCTCCCAACTTTCTTCACTAGCTGTCTGCTTTTATGAAAAATGTCAGGGAAGTTCTCACTTTGATTCTTTGCATTTGCATTTTCTTTTTGCGCAAATTTCTTTGCAGTCTGATCTGTGTATGGTCTGCTCTCTCAGTTTCTTCTGGTTTTCGCTCACATTTTGCCTTTTTCCTGACGCTCTTCCCTGATCTGCAATGTGTAAAATTTTCAGCCTTTTCCAGTTCCCAATCATCATCGCCATCCTCTAGTCAAACATTCTCTGCTTATTTTTATCTAAACCACTAATCAACTTTGTATATTTATTTTTATGCATCTGTTTATTGAACATTTCCTCTTTGTCATTTTTACCCTTTTGTCCTAGATCTCCGAGGGTGGGGTGTGTTAACTAAATGTGTGTGTGTGTGCACGCCCGTGCGGGTGTGCGCAGGGGAGTGCTGCTCTTTCTGAATTCTCTGTTTGGAACAACCTTACCTACTTGTAGCTCTTGGTTTTCACCTTTTACATTTCACGTCTAAGCTTGGTGATGTTTTCTCAAGGAATGTTTAATTGATCATTCTACAAAAAGGAGTCTGATTTTCTACCTTTCATTTCTTGTCATATTTCCTGGTTTATTTCTTTCATATATTCTTCACTATTATGTAGCTATCCTATTAGTATAATTATTTCAATTGTTTGTCTTTCTAACTGGAATATAATCCCAGGGAAATGAACCTCATTAGAGAGTGGATGTGTGAAAAGGATACACGGAGTAGATTTTAGCTGGACATTTTCCTTATTAGAACAATTCAGCTTTACAGTTAGGCATGTATCTGCTTTATGAGCATAATTGTTATTACATCAGTACAGATAGGGAAAATATAGGGTTTAGTAATGCTTTTGTTTGACAAAATATGGAATTTTTGTTTTTTTACACTTCTTTTGGGAGTACTTTTTTTTTTTTTTTTGTAGAGACAGAGTCTCACTTTATCGCCCTGGGTAGAGTGCTGTAGCATCACACTGCTCACAGCAACCTCCAGCTCTTGGGTTTAAGCGATTCTCTTGCCTCAGCCTCCTGAGTAGCTGGGACTACAGGCGCCCGCCACAGCGCCCGGCTATTTTTTTGTTTTGCAGTTCGGCTGAGGCCGGGGTTGAACCCACCACCTTCGGTATATGGGGCCGGCGCCCTACTCGCTGAGCCACAGGAGCCACCCTTGGGAGTACTTTTTGTTTGTTTGTTTTTTTCATGTCATCATGTTTTTCTTTTTTTTTTAAATGGGAAAAGGGAAGCTTATTTTATCCACAGGTTCTGAACCTGATAAATCTTATTATAATCCTTAAGTCATTTAATGACAAAAATGCCTTTGGCTCAGGATTGGGATGAGGCTGACTCTGAGACAAGTTCAAAAAGAGGTTTGCAATGACTCTTCCTGGTGTTTGATGACCATCTTATACCTAGATGTATGAATTTCTGCCAATAACAGAGAAGTTCTCTTTAAAAATTACCTCAAATGGATTGTTCATGCTTTTTATGTTTTGGTCCTCTCTCTTTTGGGATATCAATACTTTGTACATTGGCTCATTTTGTAAAGTCCCATGTTTCTCTGAGTTTTTATTGTTTAGTCTCCTTTATTCTTTTTAATGTATCTTTGACTAACGGTTAGTTTGAAGGTCTTGTGTTGGAGGTCTAGGATTCTTCTCTTTGATTTAGTCTGTTGTTAAAGCTTTCTGCTGTATTTTGTAATTCCTCCAATGACTCTTTCATTTAAATCTTCTCTTTAAATTTAAATTATGCTTCCTTACTTATACTGTTTATCTCTTTAGTCAGTTTTTTCTATTTTTCACTCCTTTTCTGAAATTATTATTTTATTGTTGTTGAGCTTCCTTTCCTGTTCCATCCTTCTTGTTTGCCATCCATTCTCAGAATTCCATCTATGATATTTTGACAGTGTCCTTCTGTTTTGGGTCCATTGATGTGGATTTCCTGTGATGTTTGAAGGTTATGAACTAGCTTGTTTTTCATGTTGCCCGAATTCTTTCGCTGGTTTCTTATCATCAATAACATCTTCTTTAAGCTCATGGATGATAGCCTTGGGGTACGTCTCTTTCCCTTTGCTCATAAGAATAAGAAGAATCAGCAATGCATTTGTGTCCTTCTCAGAGGACCGACCCAGGGCGGGAGGGAAAATGCCCTGAGAGCGTGCAATGTAGCACTCTGCACTGTCCCATGTCCCTGTTTCTGTTCCATTCCAAGCAGGTGTTGGGGGACATTTGTTCAGATTGGTAGGTTTGACCCCGCATTGCTGTTGAAAGCATGGGCAGGGACTAGAAAAGTCCCTTTCCATGGAAACTGGTGAGATGACTTTGACTGGCATCTGGGACTGTGGCAGGACCTTGGTGTGCACCTGGATGGACCACAGAGCTGCAGCCAGTGGCGGAGTGGGTCACAGGAACCTGGCAAATGCCCAGGCGTATGCTGAGACTACGCCATTACCTAGGTGGGGGCGGACCTTGGTGCGATCCTGGACATGTTGGGAGTCTTGGCCAGTACCTGGATAGGACACAGAACCACAGCCAGTGGTGAGGGAGTTGCAGTGGTTGGGGGACTCTCTGCTTATGTCTATGTACAGCAACTGCTACATTGCTCCTCAGGGGGTAGAGGTGGTACTATCAAGGGGGCAAGAGGTGGGCTCCTGCTCTGCTGGGATCCCCTGGAGGCAGCTGGTGGAGAGGGCATGGGGGTTCACAGCTCCCTCTCATATTTATTTTAACACCATTTTCTGCTATTGAAATAAATGAGAAGAATCTGTATATCTTCTGCTGATGAGGGCTTATTGGCTTGAAAGTCACTGGAGTTATCTTAGGAGGCATTTTATGGTAGAAAACTTGTGTCTCTTAGCTTCATATTGCTTTGAATATAGATATTTTTAGTGAACTTCCAAACATGAGACCTCAGTTCCTGCTGTTATTACCGACATTGATTAGTTTAGTGTCTTCCAACAACTAAAATCAATTAAAAGTCAAAGGTAATGCTGTTTTATTCTACATTCCACAGACTACACACTGATGGGAGTTTCTTTCAGGTAGTAAGAGACCAATTTCAGAGTTTTTCTGGCTTTTCCAAAGATGTACATTCTTTTATCAGTAAATATTGATTCATTTTCAGTCAAGTTGGAAATGTTTTAGAAAGTAACTCTCAGTACAAATAACTAGTCTTATAGGTCGGCAATATCTAAACGTGCCTGACAGTATCCTTTACTTCCAAATGAGCTGAAATTCTTCTCTCATATTTTTTTCTGGCATACCGTATTATCTTTGTCAAAATTTAATGAATACAGCAATTTCTTTTTTTGTAATAAAGTAATATATAAACAACAGCAAGTATTAATTTCATTATGATTTCAGGGTAGGTTGGATTTTATGACGAGCACATAAAACTTGCAAATAGGTGGCATGATATTTTGCTTTCACTTATTTTCCCTTTGTTTTAGAGTATCAAAAATAACTTATTCCACTGAATGTTAGGTTACAGATAAGTAAAATATATTTGAAAATACTGCAGTTGTTATTTACGAAAAACAAATTTTCCTAGTTGTATTTTTGAAATATTGAACTCATTCAAAATTAAATGACCCCCTAAAAAGAATAATTAAGAGAAAGATTAAAATAATATACTTTCATCCTTTAAGATGTTACAGTGGAACTAAAACTTTATGGGAACAACATAGATATCTTATCCAAGACACTAAAATGTTTTTGATATGATATCTTTTTTTTATAATTGAAAAATAGTGTTCAATTCATCTTATTTTGTGAGAGTTCATTACTTAGTTTTATCTTTTGCATCAGTGTGGGAGTTATGTTCTGTCCTTTAATTTCTGAATTCTTACATTGCTGTTGATCCCTTGTGATGGCCAGTGTGCACAGCAGGTTAAAGTATTTCCTATAGAGCTGGTCTTGTTGTGGCAAATTTCCTCAATGTGTATGTATCAGTAAATGCTTTGATTTCTCCATTAATTTTAAAGCTTAGCTTAGCAGGATATAGAATTCTGGGCTAGAAATTGTTCTGTATAAATAGGTTAAAGGTAGATGTCCATTGTCTTCTTGCTTGGAAAGTTTCATTAGAGAAGTCTACAGTCACCCTGATGGGTTTACCCCTGTAGGTCAACTGGTGCTTACTCCTGATAGCTTGAGGAATCTTTTCTTTTGTCTTGACTTTGGACAGGTTCATCACAATGTGTCTTGGAGAAGCTCAGTTAGAGTTGAGGTCACCTGGGGTCCAATATCCCTCTAAAAGGAGTGTGTCAGAATCTTTGGTTATATTTGGAAAATTTTCATTTATAATATTCTCTAGTATGGCTTCCATTCCCCTGGGGCATTCTTCTTCCCCTTCTGGGATACCTATAACTCATATGTTTGAATGCTTCATAAAGTCCCATAATTCTGTCAGTGAATGTTCTGTTTTCTCTCTCTTCTTTTTTTGCCTATTTAACTATCTGAGTTATTTCAAGAGCTTTGTCCTCTACTTCTGAAACTCTTTCTTCTGCATGGTCTAATCTGTTGTTGATACTTTCTATTGAATCTTTAAGTTCCCTAATTGACTGCTTCATTTCTTTCAGCTCTGCTATATCCTTTCTATATTCTTCACATGGTTCATTTCTTATTTGATTCTGTTTTTGGATTTCCTTTTGATTATTTTCCACTTTATCAGCAGTTTCCTTCATTGTTTCCATAATTTCCTTCATTGTTTTCATTGTACGTATTCTAAATTACCTTTTTGTCATTTCTAACATTTCCTTATAGGTGGAATCCTCTGTAGTAGCTTTTACCTCACAGTCCCCGGGGGGGGGGGGTGCTCTGGACTGGTTTTTCATGTTGCCAGGAGTTTTCTGCTGATTATTCCTCATGAGTAATTTCTTTTATCTGTTTCCTTACCCTAATTTTCTTTTCACTTCCTCCTGCTCCTTAAGTTGCTGTGCCACTGGACTAGGGTTTTGATGAGTCCTTTTGGTACAGGACCAGAAGGATGAGAAAATTGAAGAGCAAGAAGGGAAAAAAGAAAGAAAAAAGGGAAAGGAGAGGGGGTGGGTAAAAGGGAATATTGACAAAAGAAAAAAAAGAGAGAGGCATAGAAATAGGAACAATATAGGTGTACAGTAGGGTACTTTGACCCTACCTTAAAAACCCTCAACCTCTGGGGGCACCAGGTTGAGGTTGAGCTGTTAAGATCAGCAGCTCTTTGCTTGCCTGTTCAGACACAGTACCCCACCTCCACCAAGTAGAGAGCAAAGGCAAAAATGCTGTAAAATCAAACCCAAACAAGCAAACAGAAACTTTATGGCATAAAATTGGGGGAAAAACCAAATAATAGGGGTAGAAACACTAGCAAAAAATGAAGTTCTAATTGTTGAAAAAGGCAACTATGGGAAATTAATTGTATTTAAACTAGAAAAATGAAGAAATAAAAGAAAGAGAAAAAAAAAGAAAAGAAAAATCTACAGGAAAAATGTTGAAATTAAAAAAAAAGAAAGAAAGCAAAAACCAAAACCAAAACCAAAGCAGTATATATATCTTGCTGGATATTGTCTGGACAACAGGTGATCTTCTGGGGTATGAGATGTTAATCACAATGCTGGTACAGGTGTATGTATGAGATGGAGACTGGTGGCCTCTGCTGGTTTCTCAAACACCACTTATTTAGGAGAGCCTAAGTCTCTTCTCCACCCACTTAAAAAAGTCACTTTATTTTTTTTATTTTTTCTATGATTCCACTTTTTCTTTTTTTTTTCTATTTATTAAATCATAGATGTGTGCATTAGTGCAAACATGGGGTACAGTGTGCGGGCTTCATATACAATCTGAAATATTTTCATCCAACTCTTCGACATAACTTTCATGAGATTTTCTCATTTATTATATGAAAACATTTGTGTTCTGCATTTAGTAGGTTTCACTTGTCCCTTCTAAGATGCACCATAAGTGTGATCCTGCCATTTACACTCTTTCCACCCACCCCTCCTCCCCCTTCCCTCCCTTACCCCTTTCCCCATATTCTTGTACTGTAATTGGGTTATAGCCTACACATAAAAATATAAATTAGCTTCATAGTAGGGCTTTTTCTTCCATTCTTGAGATACTTTGCTAAGAAGAATGTGTTCCAGCTCCATTCATGTACATATGAAAGAGGTAAAGTCATCATCTTTCTTTAAGGCTGCATAATATTCCATGGTATACATGTACCACAATTTATTAATCCATTCGTAGATCAGTGGGCACTTGGGCTTCTTCCGTGACTTAGCAATTATGTATTGGGCTGCAATAAACATTCTGGTACAGATATCTTTGTTATAATTGGTATATACCCAGAAGACCAAAAATCACACTAAAAGACACTTTAAAATGCTAACTTTGGCTAAGCAGAAGCTTTCCCAGGAAAGCACTTGTCACTGGGATCACTCCTTAAGTGGCTGTATACTTACCCAGGGTGCCAAAACTGGTTTCACTCTATGCCCTTGAGGACTAGGGCTATAGGGTGTTTCAGTCCATGCCTTTAGGCTGCTCAGTTACTAGATTACTCCCTCCAGCCATATCCTTGCTCTGGGACCCTGAGGGCGGAGCTTGCCAGAGGAATTCTCCCACAATGGCTTCCTGTGGCCCACAGCTGAACACTATTAGCTCCGTCCAGCTCAGTGGCTCAGTCTTGGACCCTAGACAACACTTAAAGTCCTCTGCACTCTTGCCCAATTTCTCCCAAGGTAGTTCAACTGAGTACTAAGTCCAATAAAACCAAAATAGCTCACAGGTAAGGCCTTTCCAGTTTACAGTCTCACTGCTGCTGTACTTACATCTGCTGGCAGGATTAGTCCAAATGAACACATGCAAACACTTGCCAGTTCTCCACTGCTTTTGTCCTCCTCATGGGGTTCAGAAGTCCCACACGGACTTCCTGTGTCCCTAAAGGTATGCCTCTGGGCAGATTCCCCCAACCAGGGATGCCTGGAGTCTTCTCTCCCCAGACTCACCATGCCCAGTTGCAAGGAAGCTGTTACTTGCTGCCATCTTGCTCCTCCCTCTAAATAGCAAAAACTTTTGTCAGAAATGAAGGAGATATTTTATATCTGAAAGTTAATCAGAGTAACCCACTACAGTATCAGAAAAATAAATGTTTAATGATCATTTAGATAATGCATAAAAAGATTTGATAAAAAATGGGGCAGTGCCATAGGAATAGAGTGCTCAAAGGAGTAGAGTGCCAGCCCCATATACTGGAGATGGTGGGTTCAAACCTGGCCCTGGCGAAAAACTGAAAAAAAAAATATATATATATATATATATTTTATATATATATTTTTAGTGATATATATATATATATATATCACTACTTAATGATAAAACTAAATCTTAAGAAATGAAGAGTAGAACGAACTTCTTTAATCTGAAAGTGAGCGTTTCAAAACACTGCTCATATCCATCACTCATAATCTTGAAATACTATAAGCTTTTCTGCTAAAATAAAAATGATGCAAAGATACTCAATGTTATCTTTTTTGTTCAACATTTGAATGGTGGCCCAAGGTAGTACAAGAAGAAGAGAGAAA
>CAUYON010093380.1:0-13855 GCA_963573935.1 Arctocebus calabarensis
TATATTCTTCAGAGCATTCATCTCTTAATTGATTCTGTTTTTGGATTTCCTTTCCCATTTTATCAGTAGTTTCCTTCATTGTTTCCTTCATTTCCTTAATTGTTTTCATCATCTGTATTCTAAATTCCCTTTCTGTCATTTATAACATTTCCTTACAGTTGGAATCCTCTGCAGTAGCTACCTCATAGTCCCTTGGGGAGTTGCTCTGGACTGATTTTTCATGTTGTCAGGATTTTTATGCTTATTCTTCCTTATGAGTGTTTTCTTTTATCCGTTTCCTTACCCTAATTTTCCTTTCACTTTCTCTTGCTCTTTAAGTTACTATGCCTCTGGCCTAAGGTTTCAATGAGTCCTTTTGGTACAAGACCAAAAGGATGAGAAGATTTAAAAGCAAGAAGGGAAAAAAGATTTTTAAAAAGAAAAAGGAGAAAGGAGAGGGGATAAGTAAAAGGGAATATTGACAAAAAGAAGATAGGCACAGAAAAAGAGAGACAGTAGTAATAAAGATGTATAATAGGGTACTTTGGCCCAACTTTTAAAACCCACAACCTCTGGCTTTCCTGGGTTGGGTGGTTCCCTTGAGGTCAGCAGCTCTTTGCCACCCTGTTCAGACACAGTACCCCACCTCCACCAAAGACAAAACTCAAAAATACTATAAATCAAACCAAAAGAAACAAACAGAAAACCCTACAGGATAAAACTGGGGAAAAACCAAATAACAGGGGCAGAAACACTAGCAAATATGAAGTTCTTATTATTAAATAAGGCAACAATGGGCAATCATATTTAAACTAAAAAATTGAAGAAAGAAAAGAATAAAAATCTAGAGTGACAATGCTGAAATAAAGAAAGAAAACCTAAAACAAAAACAAAGCAATATGCATATTTTGCAGAATATTGTCTGGGCAACAAGTGATCTTCTGGGGTATGAGATGTTAATCACAATGCTGATAGAACTGTATGAGATACAGACTGGCAGCCTCTGCTGATTTCTCAAACCCTATAGGGTTGAGAGCCTAAATCTCTCCTCAACCCACTTACAAGACACTTTAAACCATTAACCTTGGCTAATGAGAAGCTTTTCCAAGAAAGAACTTGTCACTGGGATATCTCCTAAAGTGGCTACCCACTTATGCAATGCACCAAAACTGGTCTCCCTCTATGCCCCTAAGGGCCGAGGCTGCAAAGCAGCTCTGCTGAAATCTCTGCTCTTCCCCAGTGTCTCAGTCCAGCCTTTGGTCCTGCTCAGTCACTAGATCACTCACTCAAGGTCTCCCAGCCCAAGCCTCACTCTGCAACCCTGAAGGAAGAGCCTGCAGGAGCAGTTCTCCCACAATGACTGTGTGAAAGGCCCACAGCTGAACAATAATAGTTCCATTCCAGCCCAGCAGCTCAGTCCTGGGCCCTAGACAATGCTTAAAGTCATCCGCACTATTGCCCAAGTTCTCCCAAGGTAGTTCAACTAAGTGCCCAAGTCCAAAACAAAACAGTCCATGGGGAAGGCTTTCCCTGTTTGCAATATCACTGCTATTGTAGTTACAGCTGCAGCAGCCACGGCCTCAGACCTAATGAACTGAACTTCCCAATTCTCCACTGCTTTTGTCCTCCTCCTGGGGTCCAGAAGTTTCTCACTGTCACCCTGTGTCCCCAAAGGGATGTTTCTGGGCAGAGTGCACAAACCAGAGTTGTCTGGATTCTTCTCTCCCCAATCTCACCATGCCCAGTTGCAAAGAAACTGTTACTCAGCTGCCTTCTTGCTCCCTCCCTCTGCTTGGATTCTTATGAAACAAAATAGCAAACATGGCCAAATATTTAAATGTAAAAATCAATGACTTTCTTATTTTTAATAATAACCAATTCAAATGATTAATGGAAAAAATCTGACTCACAGTGTTAACAAAAGCTATAAAATTCTGAAAAAAATAAGTAATAAATATAAGACTTAGACATGTAAAGAACACCATAAAACTTTAGTGAAGTTAATATAAATGACCTAAGCTAATAGAGAGACATACTATTAATAGATAAATTGTATATAATCCAATTAAAAATTATGCATTTTTTGAGGGAAGATAGCTATTATGTTATTTCTATGGAGCTTCTAAAAATATTTAATAAATATTGGCAATACTTTTTGTTACAAAGAATAATGGTTAGTTGATCATAAAACAAAAAAAGGTACTATTAAACTAATGGAAACTGTCATGTTAGGATAAAAATTTAGTGAGCAAAATAGACACACTATAAGTCAGGAACACAGAAATTTAGAATTGATAGAAGAGGCATCTCAAATCAGAGAGAAAAGCGTAGATTGTTTTAGTAGAGAATATTGAAACAATAGCTTAATAATTTAAGAAAAATATGGTATTATACCTTGTTTCACATCAAATTCATAAGTTGGTTCCAAATAGTTTTAAGATCTAAATATTTTTAAATGTCATATCTGTCTTATCATACATTGTCTTATGTGAAAATATAGGCAGTAATTTACATTCTTGATGTGAGAAAGGCTCTTAAAGAGCTAGCCAAAACTTAGTAGTTTTAAAGGCAATGGTTAATGTTTGATTTCATAAATATTTAAAACATCTATATCTTAGCCAAGTGCAGTGGCTCACGCCTATAATCCCAGCACTTTGGGAGATCAAGGCAGGTGGATCATTAGAGCTCAATAGTTGGAGACTAGCCTAAGCAAGAGTGCAACCTCATCTCTAAAAATAGCTGGGTGTTGTGGTGAGCACCTGTAGTCCCGGCTACTTGGGAGGCTGAGGGAAGAAGATAACTGGAGCCCAAGAGTTTGAGGTTGTTGTGAGCTATGACACCAAGGCACTGTATCAAGGGCAACACTCTCTCTCAAAAAAATAAATAAGTAAATTTTTAAAAAGTCCACATCTTGAAATATTTCATAAGCAAAGCTAACTGGCTAAAAAAAAAGCTAGAAAAAAATATTTTAACACATATAACAAATTATTTAATATTTATAAAACAGTAAATACCCCCTACCATTAGAAAATAAGCAAATAACCCAAAAGAAAAACTAAGGTATAGAAGTAATAAAAAAAGAAAATATACATGGCTAATTATGCGATAAAAAGATTATTACACTCACTAATATCAAAGAAATGCATTTTGAAAAAAATGAGATGCCTTGTTTCAACTATCAGATTGGCAAAAATTTCATAATCTTCATTGTTGTGAGAACATCTTGAAATGGACATTTTCACACACTGTTAGTAGAAATGTAAATTATTACAACAAACTTTTTAGTGGAAAATTTAGAATTATTTATGACAAGTAAATTAAAGAATATTTATATATAGCATGTACATTAATGTAATATTATCATTATATTATTATATATAAATGATTATAGAATTTATCAAAATTTCAAATGCACATGTCTGGGACTCAGTAATCCCACTTGAATGAAACCCATCTTACAGAAATGACAGAGTATGTTTATAAAAATATATATACAAGGATGTTTGTTGCAACACTATTTATGGATAACAACAACAAAAAAATGTTGCAAATCAACACCCATGTGCAATGGGTAAATGATTAAATAAACTAAGTTACATTTTAAAATGGTATGCACCTGCAGAAAAAAAGAAAAAAAAACATTTCCTTATGTTACTGGCTTGTTAAAATGTTCACAGTATATGGTTAAATGAAAACAGAAAGGTGCAGCCCTATAGTCCATAATCCACATACCCCCAATTCTCCAACCTCAGGAATCACTCTTCTCTTTAATGACCAAATAACCATTTTCTGCACGTTTAAAGAAGTTTAGTGTTCCATCAGATTTCCTTCCTTGGGTATTTCTGAAGAATCCTTGGCAAATACCTCTAGGTTCCATTAATCCTTCCTGGTTGCTCCTTATCACCTCAGCCATCCTTCATCTCCCAGTCAACGTGATCACTGCCCTCTCCCTGAACTTGTAACCAAGTCTCCAACTGCAGTCACTCTACACATGGGCTTTGATCACAATGTTTTTCTCAAATATAACAGCAACCAGGCAGTCACATGAACAAAACTGTACTGAGAATAAAATAAGGTAATTAAAAAGTAGAAAATAATAATTAATCATGGCACCAGACACTTACATAGCATAGCATTCTAAGCATAAAAGATGTCTACATACATGTATACGTACTTACACAGATGATTTAATCTAATCCTCACAACAACCCCAGGAGGCAGATACTAAGCCTCATATAATAGATTTGAAAACTGAGGCACACAAAGTGGTTACTTTTGTTGCCCCAGTGTGACTCAGGCTGCAGACTGTGGCCAAACTCAGTTGAGTTCAACTACCTTGCCACTCACCAGCAGCTCCCTGCCCAGCTCTCTTTCTTGTAAGTAAGAAAATCACCAGGACTTTGTCTCTTCCTCAGGCCCACATCTATCCCTGCCTTGCAATGCCTCTCACATGTCATTCCTCAGCAATAGAAAGAACTCCTTCATCTCTCAATCAACATGATCATATTTTCTAGAGAGATATGACAACTCTTTACATGACATCACAATTTGACCTCTTATTGTCTCCATTCTAAGACAGGATGTAGCCAAAGAGCCTACTGGAATGCCTTTTTGATCCAAAATGCAGCCTAACACTGTTCCCTCTGGATAAATGGTGGCAAACTATCAAAGCCTTGAAAATCTAGGATTCCCTGATTCTGGTCATCAGAGTTTCCATATTACTGAAGTCTAGTCTGAGAACATCCCATTGCATTGATAACAAAATGAGAAAATCAACTTTAGAGCCTAAGCAAGAGTGACACCCTGTCTCTCAAAAAAAAAAATAGAAAACTTAGCCAGGGGTGGTGGTGCAAGCCTGTAGCCTCAGCTATTAGGGACACTAAGGCAAGAGGATCACCTGAGCCCAGGAGTTTGAGATTACAGTAAGCTATCATGACACCACTGCACTTCAACTTGGGTAGCTCCCTGTCACAAAAAAAAAAAATCAAATTTAAAATATATATCAATTTCTTAGGAAGAAAAGGCCAGAATAACACAGCAATGTATTAATAATGATCATCTCTAAGGACTAGGGTTTGGATGGAAAGAGGATTTCCACTTTTTATTATATATACTTGTATTATTTATTACATTAATTATAATCACTTTAAGTTTAAATTAATTAAACAATATTAGATTTAACTTAAATTTAAATTAATTACTGGGAATTTTATTTTTTAAATGCATAGAAATATGATTATTTTGACCATACCTACGTACCAAGAAATAAAAATTTAATTGCATAAAGCTTGACTGTAGTATAGCAAGTAGCTCTTTTTATTTTAATTCATGTTTTTTCATTTTTCTCATTAAATTTAGCTGTACTATCCATATAGTATAGATTTGGCCTTGAAATTGATGTTTTAATGTCATAATTGAAAGACACCCAACTCCAAATCCCCAATTATAACAAATTCTTAACTCTGGGGGCAGAGAATAGTTTTCATGCTTGGCAATTAAAAAGCAAGTGCTATTTTGATGTTATGTTAGAAACCAGGGGCCCCAGGGGGCCTTGGCCCATAGAAAACAGCACAAGCATCACTCAGAAAATATGGGCAGGAATGAAATTCTCCAGACTGACTTCTCCTGGCCCCTGGTTTTCAGCCACGCAGCAGAAGCATGACTGAACCCATGTGCTCCAAGGAAAGTGTCTGCCAACCCCAACAAGGCAGGAGCGATCAGAGAAGAGCTCAAGTTCTTGGCTATCCCAGCTGATTTAACAGCTTCTTTATAAAGGATGTTTTTATTTTTGATTCTATATCCCAGAAATTTGATTTTCTTGGAATAGAAAATATGAACGTGGGTGGGCTACTTATTTCAAATTAACAGTCTCTCTTTCTTTCTCTCCCTCTTTCTATCTCTCCCCTGTCCACCCCTTTTTCCTTCACCCCACCAACTTGCCCTCTTCTTCACACTCCTCATTCTTTTTCTCCAAGTATTTGCTTCTCCCTGGGGACCTTGGTCTCCCTGGGGACTCTGTCTTCACTCCCGTAAATGGTTTCTTCTAGCCTAGACCCAGCATTTGATTGAAGTCTTCATGGCAACTCTAACTCAGGCATTAAGATGAAAACAGTCAGCAAGCAACAGAATTAGTCTTCCTAATTTTTCCAACATCTTAAGGATCGAAAGAAGCCAACTGTGGCCAAATTCATTTGTTATTTTTAAATGATTCTTTTCCAACACTCTCAACTCTCCCCCCAAATGACAACAAATCCACAGAGTTTCCTAGAACCAAGTTGAGTCTATTTAAATACAATCTCAGTATTCTTCTGTACTTTCAATCTCTTTCTCTCTCTCTTTTCCCACCTGACCAAAGATAAACTATGAAAATGAGTTTCTCAATGATTTTATTCTGTTCACTGCAAACTAGATGCAAACAGTGAGGGATTAAGGAGTGAATCCCATCCCTAAGCACAGTCTTCTCACCTGCTATCCCCTCTGATTTCTCCCTAGTATATAAAGCAAACTGTAGGTTCTATAGAGAAAAGAGCTGTGGAAACATACAAGTTGGAAGCCTTAGTCAAGTCACTTCCTTGCTTTGTGCCTCAGCTCCTTGTTATTAAGGCCATTCACAAATACTCCTCTTCTCCTTTCCTCCCAGTTACATGCTGGAAATTCCCTTCCTGCTTCCTCTGAAGTTAGGCACATCCATATGACTTTCTTTTTTTTTTTTTAGGTAGTAATATTTTATTTTTTTATTTATTTTTATTAAGTCATTTCTTTGATTAAATGTGAGCAGAAATGCCAAGCATCACTTCCAAGTGAATACTTTCAGAGCCAGTTCATCAGATTTCCTTTTACTTCCCCAGAGATCATGGAAGCATAGTTCATGATGGAAATTCTGTCAGCTTGTGTCCCTGCATGACTTCGCTGAGGACAGCCCTCTCACCCACCCCATGTTTGACATAGTAGTTTAAACCACTGAGATCTGAGGGTCGTTTGCTGGGTAACATAACCTAACTCATCCTAACTGACACATTCTCCACCTATAAATTGAGAACAATGACAGCAGGAGTATGACTCTGAAGGTCAAATGAAATGATTCTCACATAGCACTAGCAGCATGGAGCACAGTAGGTGTCCAAGGGCTGATGGTTATCATTCCTTCTAGGAGCTGCCTCAGGCAAGTTGAACAGATGATTAGAAGTAGACCAATGGTCTTGCCTTACAGGTGACTTTGAACAATAGCAGCAGGTGTACAAGGCAACACCATCCAGAATCATTCTTACTGGAGAGTTTCCCACCTTCCCCATCCCCTCAGTGATGGATGATGGAGATCAGTGGATCTCCTCACTGATAACCAACTTTCTCTTTGTGCACCCTTCTGGCCCACCCACACAACTCACCCTCATGATGGAAATACCTTCTTCCACTTCTGCATATTCTTTGGGCATCTTAATCTGCATTTGATCCCATATTATTCAGCACACAACTCCTTCAAATATATATGTCGGTAGTATCCACTGGATGCATTTCCACTTAGCCTCAAACTTCAGCTCACTTCATAATTTTCCAATTCTCCTTTAAAAACAGAACCACATCCTTTGTATTTCTGATGACTTGCCATTTTCATCCTTTCTCAACATGCCCCCACAACCGTCCTACATGTATTCTTAATCCAACCCCTCTATGGCAGAAATCTTCATTTAGTAGACTGGATTACATGTGCCAACACTCACAGAACAAGGTGAAACAGAGGAGGACTTACCAGTGACTGATCATCAGGCCAACACAAGGATTCCTTCACCTTACAACCTGAATATTTTTTTATTACCTTTGATGCTTTTCACATAGTTTTGCAAAGCATTTCTCCAAGAGCCCTGAATTAAGAACCTTGGCTACTCAGTCATCCACCAGTCCATATGGATTCACAAGAGCAGCAGGAAAATCTTACAATAAAACAGTTCCACAGCATAGCTACTTCCTCCTGCTAGAATTTGCTGTATAGACAGGTCCTGGTGGGTACTTCCTGCCAAAAGGATAATTTGAGCCTTTTCCAGAGCAGGAAAAAAACAGCTAGGGGACAAGGTATGACTGAAATCATTTGTTTGTTTGTTTGTTTGTGCCAGCAAACCAGCTCTCAATCCACAAAAAGAGTAGATGAGAAAATGAACACAGGAATCCACAGATGATGATCCAACTGCCTTCAGTCTCAGATCACTCCTCTCTCCTTTAAATAGGCAATGCTCTTTGTGTTTGGCAGCTCAGTGGCAGCTAAGCATGTTGGGCACAAAATCTCTTTCACTTCCACATTGCCTAGTTTCCCAGAAACCAGGGTCAGGTCTCAAAGCCACAACAAAGAGATGCCCATTTAGCAAACTGGCCTCTTCTATCATTGCAGGAGCTCCTGTTTTCAAAGGGATATTTTCAAAATAACTGTTACTATACCTGAGGGAAAGGAGGACATTTTAGACTCCCTTTTTTCAGGACTCCATGCGAATACTTACCATCTATGTTCATGAGAGCTAGAAATAAACTGGAAAAATAATCATGAACATCCCCAATCTCATGTTAGCCCATACCTGTGCCCTCATGACTAAAGTGACTTGTAGGAGATCGACTTCCACCCTTCTTTGGTGGGGCTTCTTATTGAGAAAACCTCCCCACTTCCTGTTTGGTTAATGAAGAGAATCAGTACATATTCTCCTTCCTCATGATCCAGTGAATGGACTCTCCATGTATACCGTGACTACAAGGGACAGAAGTTAATCATTTCACATTAGTGAAAAAGGAAAAATTCCTGAAACTAAATCTATTTCTGTGATATCAATTGTAATGTCTCCTTTCTCATTTCTGGTCTTATTTGAGTCCTTTCTTTTCTATTTCTGATTAATGTAGATAATGATCTATCGATTTTATTTATCTTCTCAAAAAAACAAATTTTTGTTTCATTGATCCTTTGTTGTTTTTGTTTGTTTGTTTTATTTTTTGGTTTCCACTTAGTTTAGTTGTGCTCTGAGCTTATTCATAGTTATTTCATTTCTTCTGCTAATTTTAGTTTTGTTTTTCTCTTTCTAGTCCCCTTAGGAATGACATTAGGTTGTAAATTTGTGATCTTTCTGTCTTTTTTTTTATTCTGTTAAGACATTTATATTCTATTTTCTGTCTTTTTGATGTAAGAATTTAAGGCTATGAACTTCCCTTTTAGCTCTGCTTTTTCTGAATCCCACAGATTTTGATAGATTGTATCATCTTTGACACTAAGTTCTTAAAAATCTTTTTATTTCTATCTTAATTTCATTATTTCAAAATACCAATGTCATTTTTCACAAATCTGGCAAAAATAATACTAAATTTTATATGGTACCAAAAACAGCCCAAATAGGCAAAGCAACCCTAAGCAAAAAGAACAAATCTGAAGGCATTACATTGCCTGATTTCAAATTATATGACAATGCCATAGCAACCAGAATAGCATGATACTAATATAAAGGTACAAAGGTACAAATCAGCCAATGAACAGAACAGAGAACCCCAAAATAAAAGTACATAACAACAACCTACTGATTTTTTTAAGTCAAAATTTAGATTAATATGAGAGTACAAGTGATGAGGTTACATTGTTTGTGTTTCTAAAACAAAGTTCAAGTTGTAGTTGAGGCAGTTGAGCTCTTCATCCCGGTGGCTGCTACACATCCTCACAAAGTGTCTATCAGATGATAGTTACCCATCTCTCTCTCTTTTTCCCTTTCCCCTTTCCCTCTCCCCCTCCCCCCACTTGAATATACTTGTGTTATTCTCTTCTGTGGCCATGTAGTTGTTTTTCTATTAGATTCACATTAGTTTTGAGTACATTGGATACTTGCATTTCCATTATGGTCTTACTTTACTAAGAAGAATGCATGTCAACTCCATCCAGGCAAATACAAAATATGTAAAGTTACCATCTTTTTATAGCTGAGTAATTTTTCCTGGTATATATATACCACAGTTTACTAATCCATTCATGGGTTGATGGGCACTTGGATTGCTTCCATGGTTTGGCAATTGTGAATTGAGCTGCTTTTCACAGTTGCATTCTGATGCAAATTTCCTTGTGTCAAAATGATTTATTATCTTCTGGATAGATTCCTGTAATGGAATTGCAGGATCAAATGGAACGTCTGCACTTAACTTTTTAAGGATTTTCCATACTTATTTACATAAAGACTGTATTAGTTTCCAATCCCACCAACTGTGCAAAAGTATTCTCTTCTCTCTACATCCATGCCAACATTTGCAGGTTTGAGATTTTGTAATGTGGGTCGTTGTCACTTGGGTTAGATGATATATCAGGGTGTTTTGATTTGCATTTCTCTAATGTTTAGGATTTTTCACATATTTCTTGGTCACTTGCCTATCTTCTCCAAAAAAGATTCTGTTTCTGTCTGTTGCATTGATAGATGAAATTGTTTGCTGGGTTTTTTGTTGATTATTGTGAGTTCTCTATAGATTCTACTTATCAATCCTTTGTCAGATTCATAACATGCAAATATCTTTTTCCAGTCAGAATGATGTTTGTTGCTTTACTTGTTGTGTCCTTAGCTGTGCAGAAGTTTTTTACCTTAAATCTCATTTATTTTTGTTGATATTGCCATTGCTGATGCTGTCTTCTTCATAAAATCAGAAATAAAACTGTATATAACAACTCATTGATTTTTGACAAGGCAGACAAAAATACACACTAGGAAAAGTACCCCCTGTTCAATAAATGATGCTGAGAAAACTGGACAGTCCCATACAGAAGAATGAAACTAGATCCTTATCTCTCACTATATACAAAAATTAACTCAAGATGGCTTAAAAGACTAGAAATCATAAAAATTCTAGGAAAAAAATTCTCCTAGACATTGACCTAGACAGATAACTTATGAGTAAGACTTCAAACACAGCAAGAAAAAAATAACAAATAAATGGGACTTAAAGTAAAAATTTTCTACATAGCAAAGGATATAAAAAATAGAAAATGTATGAAATGGTAGAAAATATCCTCAAACTATACATCTGTCAGGGAGTTAATAGCCAGAATCTACAAAGAACCTAAATAAATAGGAACTCTGACAGGATTCCCATGTGGCTTCGATCTGTGCCCCGCCTGGCCTTGGCCTACCATCCTATGTGGCCAGGGACTCGGCCGAGACCCCCACCCAGATCCCAATCCCCAGATCTGTGCCCCACAGGGCCTCAGCCCACCGCCCACAGCAGCCAGGAACTCCACAGGGACCACTGTGAGGCCTCCACCTGACTGCCCGGGTGAGGAACTCTGGGAGATGCACAACCCGCATCCTCCCCTACCCTCTCTGCCTCTGCACTGGCACCGCCCATCTGGCCAGGGACTCAGGAGGCGGTGCAACCCGTGCCCTCCCTCTAGATGCCTCCTCCCAGCCAGACACTGCTAGAGGCATGGGCTACCTTTGCAGAGGCCACCAGGTGCTGGGCACTCCCAGAACCACATGCACCATCCCACGCTGTGGTGCTTATTCCCAGCGTGCCACACTCTGGAGCTACTCCCACAGCCAGAACTCCTTGGGTGGGGCAGTACCATAGGAGCTACACAGGGTCACTCCCTACAAAGATCCAGCAACAACACAGTAATTCTGCTGGGGTCTGATCTGGGAGAGACACATCCCCAACTCTGAGGACGGTCATAGGCAATAGTGCAAAATAATCATGAGGCGGAATCAACAGAAAAATTCTGGCAATATGAATAATCAGAGTATCAACTCTGCCAGGAACAAAAAGGTAGATACAGCACAAGATCCCTTGCATAAGCAAATGACTGAGATGTCACAAATCAAATTCAGAGTTTGGATAGCAAATAAGATTAATGGAAAGGAGGAAGAGATAGAATTAGAATTTCAACCAGTAATCCAAAAGATGACCCAAATGATGTCTCAAGAATTCAAAGACAAAATAAACAAAGATTTTGACACTTTGAGATAAGAAGTTGCAGCCCTCAAAGATCTGAGAATTACAGTAGAATCCCTCAGTAACAGAATGCAGCATGCAGAAGAAAGGATTTCTGACATGGAAGACAAAGCATTTGAATGCTCCAAAACCTCCAAAGAGGAAAAGAAATAGAAGACAAAAACAGATCATCCTCTCAGACAGCTCTGGGATAACTCAAAGAACACCAATATTTGCCTTATAGGGATACCTGAAAATGATAAAGTGGCGACACAAGGCACAGAATCTCTTCTTTATGAGATTATTAAAAGAGAACTTTCCAGACATGCCAAGACATTCTGAAATTTAGATAGCAGGCAGTTTCAGAACCCCAGCATGACTCAATTCTAATGAGACATCCCCAGGCACAACATAATTAACTTCACTAAGGAGAAAATTAGAAGGCAGCCAGATGTACAAAATCCATTACCTATAAGGGGAAGAATATTAGAATAACTGCAGATCTCTCTCAACAAACCTTTCAAGCTAGAAGATAATGGTCATCAAATTTAATCCCCTAAAACAAAATAATTTTCAACCCAGGATCCTGTATCCAGCTAAACTGTGTTTCATTTATGATGGAGAAATTAAATACTTTAATGACATCCACATGTTGAAGAAATTTGCTATAACTAAACCAACTCTTTAGGATATTCTCAGACCTACCCTCCATAATGACTAGCATAATCCTCCACCACAAAAGAAAACACACCCAGAAACTTTTTATCAAATTTCAACTTCCACAGTGATGAAAGGATTGAAAAAGTCCACTGGACTTTCTAAAGATTTATCAACATTTTCAATTAATGTGAATTGTTTAATTTGTCCTCTAAAGAGGCACAGGTTGGCTGACTGGATACAAAAACTCAGGTCAGATATCTGCTTCTTACAAGAATCACATCTTACCTTAAAACATAAATTTAGACTCAAGGTGAAGGGATGGTCATCTCCATTCCAGGTAAATGGAAAACAGAAAAAAGTAGGTGTTGCAATCTTATTCGCAGATGCAGTAGGCTTTAAACCAACCAAAGAAAGGAAGGATAACGATGGACATTTCATATTTGTTAAAGGTAATACTCAATATGATGAGATTTCAATTATTAATATTTATGCACCCAACCAGAATGTGCCTCAATTTATAAGAAAATCTCTAATAGACATGAGTAACTTGATTTCTTCCAGCTCCATAGTAGTTGGTGATTTTAATACTCCTTTAGCAGTTTTGGATAGATCCTCCAAAAAAGAAGCTAAGTAAAGAAATTTTAGATTTAAACTTAACCATTCAACAGCTGGGTTTAACAGATATCAACAGAACATTTCATCCTAACAAAATTGAATACACATTCTTCTCATCAGCCCATGGAACATACTCCAAAATCAATGACACTTTAGGTCAAAAGTCTAACCTCAGCAAATTTAAAAGAACAGAAATTATTCCTTGCACCTTCACCGACCATCATGGAATAAAAGTTGAACTCAATAAAAACAAGAATCTGCATACCTAGGAAGCTAAATAACCTTATGCTGAAGGATAGCTGGGCCACAGATGAGATTAAGAAGGAAATTACCAAATTTGGGGTACAAATGACAATGAAAAAAATGACTTATCAGAACCTCTGGAACACTGCAAAGGCAGTCCTAAGAGGGAAATTTATAGCACTGCAAGCCTTCCTCAAGAGAACAGAAAGAGAAGAAGTTAACAACTTAATGGGACAGCTCAAGCAACTGGAGAAAGAAGAACATTCCAACCCCAAACTGAGCAGAAGAAAATAAAAACCAAAATTAAAGGAGAATTAAATGACATTGAAAACAAAAGAATTATAGAACAGATCAATAAATCAAAAAGTTGGTTTTTTGAAAAGGTCAATAAAATAGATAAACCTTTGGCTAACCTAGCCAGGAAAAAAAGAGT
>CAUYON010093382.1:0-32426 GCA_963573935.1 Arctocebus calabarensis
TATTAATGTCTTTATATAGTTATCAAGGAAATGCCATGAAGGCTATCTGTAACAGTACGATCAAAATATTTCTGAATGTATATGAATCGTGCCCTGTGATTGCACCAATGTACATAATTATGATTCAATAAAATTATTAAATAAAAAAAAAAAAACTTGAATTACCTCAGTAAAGTCCTGGCAGATTTTCGGTTCCCTAAACCAATAATGTGCACGTGAGAATAACCCACGGAACTTTTTTAAAGAACAATGCTCAGAGCTACCCAATGTGATTTTGATTTAATTGTTCTGGAGTGGAACCTCAGGGTACCAGTATTTACTTTTTAATCTCTCCGAGTGAGTCTAATGCACAACCATTGCCGAGAAACATTGAGTCTTTCCCCAGATCATCCAACATCTGACTCTCACTTTTATCTTCCAGAAATGTCACCTTCATGAGGACTCCCCTACTCAAGCATTGTTTTTTCCTGCTCAGAAGTAGTTTTAAGCTTCAAACTAGCTTCCCAATCTCCTAATCTGCCTTTGTCTTCTGATATAGTTGAGTAGTGAGGGATACAGCTCCAGCCCCAGCCTGTCTGTGTTCAGATCCTGGCTCTGAAATTACTATGTGAAATTACTAAGTGAACGCAAGTGTGAACTTGGAAAAGGCATTAAAAGCCCTCCGTATTTCCATTTTCTCATCTGTAACACCACCTATCTCGGTGTAATTGTGAGGATTATATTGGTCAATACAAGAAAAGTATGCCATACATTTAAGAAGTATCATTGCTTCTCCAATTTTATTTCTTACTACTTTCCCAAACCAACTCCCGTGGTAAACTCTTCTTCTCAAATTATACATTAATTTTCACCTCTGTGCTTTCGCACACATTTCTTCAGGCAGGAATCCTTCCTTTCTCATTCATTCCAACACAAGTAAAAGCACATCTCCCCTTCCTCTCCCTACCTCCATGAAGCCTTCAGTGGGTACCTATGAGTCTTCACTGATCTCTCCCTTTTTAAAAATGCCCTGGGCCACAGGGTAGCTTACTATGAGAAATGGAGCTGAAAATCAAATGCAATGGCTCTGACTTTGAATTCCAGCTCCGCCACTTGCCCGATCGGATATTTTCTAAATCTACAACTCCATTGTCAGGATTATTTAATCTTTTTCTTCTTTTTTTTTTTTTTAGTATTTTTTGGCCAGGGCCAGCCTTGAACCCGCCACCTCTGTATATGGTACCAGCGCCCTACTCCTTGAACCACAGGCACCGCCCCATTGTCAGGATTATTTAATATTGCCTTAACTGGTATAAAGCATTAGAAAAGCAACGATAAATGTCAACTCACTGGTTTGTTGTTGTGTACATTAGTCTTGTCTACACACTGTGTCTGAAGGCTCCTTGCGATAGTTTTCAACTCCTTGAAGTAAATAACTGTGTCTCATATTGCTGTTATAAATCCTATAACTCAAACCATGGTAATGACCATCTATATTGGGTGATCTGTACCCATCTATAATCCTACAGCTCAAAGCATGATAATGACCATCTATACTGGGTGATCTGTAATACTTAAACCTTTTGCATATTTTCAGAGTATAATTAATGACAATACTCTTTTTTGATGAGTGGAAACGAATACTTAAGAAAACAAGGAATGAACCTAAACAAAACACAGGCTTCAGGGAAAGGTCAAAATAATCAGATTACTTTTTAAACATTCAATAACATGTTTCCATCAGACTCATCTTCGGAAAGGCCAGTTCCAATGATGACTTTTACCTGCTGAAAATCCTTTATATTTTTCTCATTTCCTCAAAAAATAAATAAATGCTAAATTCTTAGCCTGACATTCAAAATCATCCACGCACTGACCTCAGCCCGGCCTTCTAATCTTATCTTCCACTTTCTCCCTCTGTGAACCGTTATTCCAAATAAATAGAACTACTTTCTCTTATACACCATCTGCTCTTCTGCTTCATACAACCTTCAACATTTTATATGACAACATGTTCAAAGAACACTATTTTGAAGATTTGTCACAGAACAAATAGTAATGCAGGAAAGTGTGAGCTCAAATTCCAAGAACTTAAGTTCTATTCGGGGGCATTAATCTTTCTCACCACTATCATAATACAGTCTTTGGCATACAAAAAAAAAAAGAAGAATCTGACCATCTTTTCCTTCTCAATGTCAAAAGCCCTTGCTATAACATTCTGAAAAACAGAAGCTTGAATCATGTGTACGCAGACCCCAGGACATACAAGATACTCACGGAATAAAAGAAAAACTATGGCTCAGCACTCGTAGTACAGTGGTTATGGTTCCAGCCACATATACCAAGGCTGGCAGGTTCGAACCCAGCCCAGGACAGCTAAACAACAATGACAGTTGCAACAAAAAAAAACTGGGCATTGTGGTGGGCACCTGTACTCCCAGCTACTTGGGAGACTGAGGCAAGAGAATCACTTGAGCCCAAGAGTTTGAGGTTGCTATGAGCTATGACACCACAGCACTCTACCAAGGGCAAAATAATGAAACTCTGTCTCAAACAAAGAAAAAAAACTATAGCTTCTATTTTACATATATTCTTTACCTTTCTCATGTTGAATTTCTTAGAATGTGTCTCATAATTTACATCAAATATTAGAATAATAGTATATACATACATAATTTATAAATAGATAAATTAGGGATGTTGGAAGTTTAGAAACCACTGGTCTAGAAAATCTGAGCTTCCCAAGTTCTGTGGTTTGAGAAGTAGGGGGCTAGAAGTTGCCAGTGTAGAAAAATCTTTAGGGATGGATCTACAACCCTAAATATCACTTATTGTTTATGTAGAATAAATATGTTTTAAGTTCTAACTTTGAAGGAAATGTTAAAATGTAACTGATGTATAATCTGGAGATAGCAAATATCCATTTTCGGCTTTTAAACAGAGAATTATGTCCTGACATTAAAGTTGCTACTATAAATATGTCTTTCATATCTCAAGTTCATCTATGAAATCTACAGGTTTTTACATCAGTACATACAGAATTATTCATAAAGAAATTAGGAGAGCCAATAAAGTCATGTTTTACAGAAGAGAGTGCAACAACAACAAAAAAATACGATAAAATAAATAAAATAAAAGAGTAGGCCTGGGAGGTAAGACTAGCCACAGAACGAGATTAGCAAGTGCTATCCTGGGAAACAGTATCATAGCTCACATTAAGTAAATAAATTAAATAACTACTCCCATAATGGACGGTCACTATATTCAGCGATCTGTTTTTAGTTTTCATAAATAGTACAACATACTTAACACAGTTCACTCTGCTATTGGCTTTTTAATAAAATATATTTCTGTAAGAAATTAAATTCTAAAGTGAGTAAAGGTTTCATATCATAATAGTGTATTTCCTTTAATACTAGTACATACTATAAATCTTTCCTCTACAAGGCAGTAAGTAGGTTTACAACTCTGAATTTTAAACTGATTATAATTCTCCATAGTTGTTGTTACTATTGTGATAGAATAAAAATCCGAATAGGCAAGAATCTCTAATTCATGCTTTAGATTCTCAGCTTATAGAGAAGAACCCTCTTGAAATCTGCATAATATTCTAAAACCACACAGGTTGAACATTGCACAACATCCGTTCTACTCCAACTTACGGAGTGACTGGGAAACTATCCATGTGGCTCAGCTCTCTCTTCTTAAAGACAGGATTAGACTGACTTCATAAAGAAAATGGAGAAGGCGACAGAGAAAGAAAAGTTTTCTTCTTTTTTCAGCAACCCATAGCATCATACCCAGTAAAATTAAAGGAACATAACTAAGAAATTGATGAACGTGTTAGGAGACAGCCAACCAGGAAAGAGAAGACTATCCAAGCTAACAGGGATTCACCAAAGCATTCCTCTCCCTATACACATCATGAGAATAAACCCCAGTGAACCTCAGGGAAAGAGCACCAGGGAGATGGAAATCTGACCATAGCAGAATCTGATGGCCTAATAATGCATAGAGTCCCATGCCTCTCGGGTGTGTGGGCTGAACTGGCACAGACAGACACATGGTCTTCATTCCCCCCCTACTTACTACACTCTGGCTTCCATTTTTCCCAAGTTCTTCCTCTGAAATCTTGCTCAAGTTATCTAAGTAGTGGTCTGAAATTGTGTGGCACAAATCTTCAAAAGAATAATCCTTTTCTTGGCAGAGTTTTATTTCATCCAAGAGTTTTGATAGTTCTCCAGTCACAGTTTCACCTGCAAGAAGAGAGTATAGTTTTTTCAGAAGTTTCAAAAAAGGCTACTGCCAAAACTTAATATTAAGCAATAAAAATATGACGGCTATGGTGATAGATCTCAAAATACTATAAACAAGATTAAGTAGTCAGAAACTATTGTGCTGAAAACGAGGTACTAAACTATAATTAGCACGATGATATTAATGAATAATAGAGATTACAATTTTGCCTTTTTTTATTCTTTTTCAAAATAAAAATTAGTATTGAAAGTTTACATACACCACAAAAGCATCTGGAGTTATATCTCCTAAAGCTCCATTTGTTATAGGATTTAATGGTTAATAATCTTTTACTGGCATTTTCTTTCACTAACAAAATCCTTTCAACACTTTAAGAATTAATTTGAAATGGTTCTGAGAGCTAATGTCCTAGATTTACTAAATAGACATAGTGGAACTTATTTAAACAAATGGTTATATAGTTAATTAATAAATTATAATTATGATATATGATATAAAGGGAAAACCCAGAAGAAACAGGTAAATAATATGTGTTCCCTACCAAATATGAATATTTTCTGGGTTACGTGCAAACATACATGTTTCCAAACAGTCTCAGAAAGGTACTTTATGTCTATAATTCATTCTGAACAAGGTTTCCCAGCAGTTACAACCCAGACCTTAATTTTCTTTTTCTAAATTTAAACCATTTAAGATGAGTGGACTATAGACACACGGATTTATTTCTGGAATTTCCACTCCATTCCACAGGTCTGTATTTCTGTGTTTAGGGCAGGACTATACTGTCTGGTTACTGTAACTCTTTGACAAGAGTGCAAAAAATACACAATGCACAAGAATGAAACAGGACCCTTATCTCAAACCATACATAAAAGTCAACATATCCAACACTGCTAAAGGAGTGTTAAAACATGGGATACTTTTATTCCCATCACCAAAGGGTCTTTGATTTCTAGAGCATTGCGTGAGTTGCAAGAGACTCCTTCCTCAGTCCTGACTTCCCGATGTGCTCCTCATGGCTGTGCTGAAGCAGCAGCCTGGCTGAGGAAACTACCATCTGAATGTTCTTCTTCTGACCTCTATCCTGTGGCTTCTCCTAAGAACTCTTGCTAGGTTTTCCTGAAGCAGTATTTCTGTGTTCCCTAAGAAGTTATTTGAAGGTCTGGTTTTCTTGCCTGGTCATGACACTCGTGATGCCCAACATCGTAGCACAGGCTTGCTTCAAGGGCTTACCTGGGAGGGACACACCCAGGCATGGTGTTGCCTTTATGAATATGCAGCATTGTGTGGCTACCTTGGTCTAGTAAGGGGCCTTTGTCCTAAGGAAATGACCCTGGCATTTTGCTTGAGAGGAGTAACAGGAAGGTGTCTTTGGAAGGAGAGGAAGGAGACCATTCTGAGCAGCCCCACCTATGCAGCAGAAACTGGAAGGCTGCGATCCACGGAGAAGCTGGGGGGAGATGCCGGAGAGAGGGAAAGCCCAACCCTGGTCCCCATATCAGCTCTGGGGGCCTTTCTTGCTCCCTGATAAGGACTGGGCGGGGCCCAGGAAGTCTGGGCGGACACAGTGCAGGGACACTGGGTTCTCAGCCAGAGTGAGGTACTATAGCATAGATGTTTGACCCCTCCAAATCTCACAATAAAACGTTGACCCCTGGGGGTTCGAGGTGGGGCTTAATGGGAGGCTGTTTGAGTCATAGGGTGGATCCCTCATGAGCAGCTGGGTGTCACACTTGGGGTAGTGCGTTCTCATTCTTTCAGTTCCTGTGGGAGCAGCCAGAGTGGCAGTTGTTGAAGAGTCTGGTATCCTCCCCCCCACACTAACACCACTCCTGCGAATACACACTCACTTCCCCTCTTGCTGTGACACCAACTCTCCTTTGCCCTCCACAGTGAGTAGAAGCAGCTCGAGTCCCACACCCGATGCAGATGCCAGCGCCCTGCTACTTGTACGGCCTTGTGCAGAGTTGTGAGCCCAGCGAGTACCCAGAGTACCCAGAGTACTCTTCCTTACAGAGTACCCAGCCTCGGGTGTTCTTCATAGCAACAGAAATGGACTAAGATGCTGGGCCCTAGGAAGCTGTGCGCTGTGAGCTTATTACATTCCAGAAGTGGACCCTTTAATGCAGTTCCTTGTGTTGTGGTGGCCCCCAACCATAAAATTATTTTCATTGCTACTTCATAACGGTGATTTTGCTACTGTTATGAATCGTAATGTAAATATCTGATATGCAGGACGTATTTAGGCGACCCCTGTGAAAGGGTCGTTTGACCACCCAAAGGGGTTGAGACCCACAGGTTGAGAACCGCTGCATTACAGCGTTCTGATGAAGAGGACCACATCTCTTGTTTGAGATAGTACTTTCTATTTCCACATCTTTTTAGAGTAGAAGATTTAACGCATATGCTCCCTGAGGGCAGGGAGTTAGCCACTGGACAGGATCCTCACGCATTGCAGCTGGAGGAATGAAATGAGGGCTTAGGGAGAAGGGCCTGGGCCCCTGGCTGCCTCAGCACTGGGAAGGACTGTGCCAAGATCATGCTGAATTGTGGCACAGGCCAGGGATCCCAGCACAGGTGGTGGAGTGAGTTAGAAGCTGAGTCTGGGGCTGAGATCAGCTTTGACCTTTGGCCTGGCCAAGCCTGTGTCTATGGATGGGATGTTGGTTAATCTAAAGCCATAGTCACTCTCCAGTTAGTGAGAGGGGTGTGTGACCAACCTCAGAGCCTCCTGGGGACCAGCAACAATGTCCCTGCCTTACTTTAAGAGACTCAATTCACTTAACAGAAGAGGCACAAAGATTGGCTGCCAATGCCTATTACCACTGCCCTTCCTACCTCCCCATCTCCCTGCCCAACCTCCCTTGCAGAGTCTCAACTCCTTTGAGAGCCCAGGTTGATGCCTCATGGCAGAGTCTAACCAGAAGGGTCTCTGATGTTTCCCATGGAACAGCTCACAATCTGGTTGAGGATTGTACCCAGTGGGGACAGGAGCAGCTCTGTAGGCTGTGGGCTCAATTAGGAGGCCCCTGTGCTCCAAGGAGGGGCAGCTCCAGACAGCTGGGGCAGCCAGGGAAGACGTCCTGGAGGAGGTGGTGTTTACACTGACTGATAAAACTCTGGCAGACAGTAAGGCTGGAACCCAATCCCATCAAGAGACACGTTAAAACCTGGCAAAAGTACCAAAAGCCTTTTCTAGATGTTACTTTACTTTAGACACAATATTTTGATAGTTTCCACATAAGATGAATCAGAAACATGTGCATTAATTTCCCCTTAAAAATATACACTTGTTTTAGTTGGCAAAATGCAGCATGGCATTTGATGAATATAAGGCAACTGAAGAATTGTATGGGATCCAAGCCTGGGAGGTCTCAGAAACGGAAACATTTTGCAGCCTGTACCTGGAGGCTCCTTCTCCAATTCACATGTGGCAGGGGTCTGAGACAGTGACCGCTGGCACTCTTTTGAGGACATCTCAGCACCTGAAAGTTCAATTCCAAAGTCAGGCTGGATTTCAACACGTTCCTTTTATAGGGGATCCAATCACAAGCTGGGAAGCTCACATTGGAAAAGTCAATAATGTGCTGATTCTGTGAATTTGTTTGATAATGTTTTCTAATCACCCCCCAAGTGTTTCTCAGGCAGGTGACCCTCACTTTTCACACTGAGAAATGCTATCTACACTTTTATTGATCTACATACGAAGAGAGGCTTGTTCTGATTAAGAATTAGTGTTTCTGACCCCAGAATCAAGATGAATCCAAAGCCCTTTCACAGCTGGTGCATAACTTTCCTTTCTTTGGCATGAAAATGGCCCTCTGAGATGGTATCTTCAGATCTCAGTCACGGAAGGAGGGTCTTTCCTTGTGAGCAGCACCATGCAGAAGGCAGCCATGCCTGAAGGCATGTGTTGAGTGAGAAATTCTTCAGAACACAGATGCCACCAAAGTTTATTGATAAAATGGATCTGGGGTGCAGGACGGGAAGATTATCCACCGCATTGGCTGGGTAGATGATGAATTATCCCAAAGCAAATGACTTAACACTAAGCATTTAAGATCTGCCACGGTGTCTAGTGGCTGGGGTTTAGGAGGCACCTGGGCTGGGTGGTTTTGGCTCAGAATTTCTGCAGGGCTGCCATCCTCTGTAGGCTTGACTAAAGCCAGGCATCCTGCTCAAAACGTAACATGCTCAGGGCAGCACCTGTGCCTCAAAGGAGTAGGGTGCCAGCCCCAAATACCAGAGGTGGCAGGTTCAAACCCAGCCAAAAATTGCAAAAAGAAAAAAAAAAGTAACGTGCTCACATGGCTGCAAAGTTGGTGCTTGTTCTGTTCTGATAGATTTGTCCCACTCCCAACCCCAAATTCGCATGTTGAAATCCTAGTCCCCAAGATGATGGTGTTATAAAGTGGGGCTCTTGGCTCTATCCTCATGAATGGGATTTAGTGTCCTTATAAAAGAGGCTTGAGGGAGACACCTCATCCCTTCTGCCAGGTGTGACTGCAGTGATAGGATGGCCATGAGAGGGCCCACGCCAGACACCATATCTGCCCGCATCTTGATCTTGGATTTCCAGCCTCCAGAACTGTCATAAATAAATTTCTGTTTTCTATAAGCCACCCAGATTGCGGCATTTTGTTAGAGCAGCATGAACGCACTAGACTGCTGGGTGTTGGCAGGAGGCTCTGTGGCTCTCCAGGCTGGCCTTGCCACCTGGCTGCTTGAGCATTCTTGTGACATGGTGACTGATTTTCCCAAGAGTTATTCAAGAGACAGAGGTGGAAGGAATAATACCTTTTATAACCTAGGCTTGGAAACCAGATCTCATTATTTCTGCTGTGTCCTGTTGGTCACATAGGCCAGTCTTTGTTTTTTTTTCCAAATTCTAACTCCTGGGCTTAGGTGATTCTCTTGCCTCAGCCTCCCGAGTAGCTGGAACTACAGGCGCCTGCCATAACGCCTGGCTATATTTTTGCTGCAGTTTGGCCAGGGCGGGGTTCAAACCCACCACCCTTGGTTTATGGGGCCAGCGCCCTACCCACTGAGCCACAGGCACCGCCCCAGGTAGGCCAGTCTTGATGCAATGTAAGTGGGGACTACCCAGGCCATGAAACTAGGCAGCAAGTCCATTGGGAACCATCTTGGAGGCTAGAGGGCTAGAGTTTCCTCTTCTAAGCAACTCACACCTGTCCAGCTGGACATCCCATGGAGGCAGTAAATTACCCAGAAGAATTGCCCTCTGTTATCCACACTCAAGGCTTCTCTGTACATATCATTGTCCACTGGGATTGTTCCACTGGAACAAACCCATGACTTAAAACATATCATGTTACAGTCACTAGTCTGAGCCTTAGTCACTTATAGGAAGTCTGAATGCTGGTTTCAGCTGTTAATTATACTTGATATTGAGAAGAAGAAAGCAGAGAAGGGGAAATGGGGCAGAGTGATGGATTAACAACTTTAGAAGCCAGTGGGCCTGCAAGAAGGGCGTTCTCAGTTGGCCTGGGTCTGAGGGGATAGTTAAGTGGGTGGTTCTGGGGTCAGATAACGGGTTACTTCCTCCCCAACTGACTCCCATCTCTGAGCTCTCTCTCCTCAGATGGACAGGTTGCCTGGAGAGCACGAGTGGTCAATGAGTCCCTGCTGTAATTACTGGAGTGTTATTATTGAGACTCTACTAACCCAGCCCCCACCTTGAGCCCTGTGCCCTGTACATTTCAGAAATTATCTTGCTAACTCTTTCAAGCTGCCCTCAGGATCCAATTTCCATTCCCACCATCATGAGGGGTGGAGGACAAGGTAGTCTTTCCTGTGAATGAGAAAGCAAGGTCATTAGCCAAGAGAGGCTGTCCTCTGGGCCTGACAATTTGTCCTGGACCAAGACTGGGGGAAAAGAGTGTCCCTCTGTCAGGGATGTTACTTTTGTGCAAAAACTTCAAGACCCAGGCTGACAGCTTCACGGAGACCACACTGGAAAACTCCCCTGGGCATCACATCTTCAGGCTCACTAAGTGCTTAGAATAGTGCCCAGTGCCTTGTAGATGCTGCCTAAGGATTCTCTGTGGTGGTTGTTCCTATTGCTGGTGTGGCTACTGGCACCGTGACTATTCCTCTGGGCATCCTTTGGCCAGGAAATAGGGACTTTGTGGGGTGTGGTGAGCGGGCTGTGCCTAGCAGGTCTGACCAACAGCAATGGGGCTGTGCTGGGACTTACTGACCACAGTAAGTCCCAGCAGCAGCTTAGAAAGCCTGGTCAGGGTCTCTGTGCTAAGTGCAGGGTATTCCAAAATGAATGAGGCATGATCAGCTGTATTCAAGAGCAGCCTGAAAAGCAGTGCATGGGGCAGATAACAATAGACAAAAGGTTAACAAACAAATAAATTACAATACCCAGAAAGGAGGGCCACCAACAGGAGCATGTCTGTGGCGTGGTAAGAGCCTGCTGGGGCAGGTAATCACGCTGTTGGGAGAGTCAGTAAAGTCTTGCTCGGGAGGTGATGCCTGAATCTTCAACAAGGAATAGTCAACCTTGTTAGATTTGTGACCTCCTTTTGAGCAAGTTACCTGAGGTCACACTTTCCCTGGCTATAAAGCAGGAATTAACAACAGCATCCTCCTTGCAGTAATGTTATAAGGATTAAAAAATGCATATGAAGTTAAGCATGGGGCTAACACATAGCAAACACTCAGTGAAATATGACTATTGATGTTACTGTTACCAGCACGGAGGCCCTTAGATGTCGGCCACTATGGGATCTTTTCATAGGCCAAGGGACCAGTTGGAAGTGCTGGGGCAGGGAGTGCTGGAACGTATTTGAAGAGAGATGGAGCCTGAAGCACAAAGCTGGGACCCGTGGAGGCAGAATCCATCTCAGGAAGAGCAGAGTCATAATCGTAGCTGGCCAGAGAGAGAACAGGGTCTGTCACAGGGTGGTGAGCTCCCCGTCATGGAAAGTATGCAAGTAGATGATGAATAGTTAGTTAATGAATAGTTGCCTGGTAGAGATGTGCAATGGGAGTGACTATTGTGTGTGTATGCAGGGGGGTGTCAGTTTTCTTCCCCCACACTGTGGCTTCTTTTCCCCTGAATCTCAGCTGCTTGAGCCCTTCCATTCCTGAATGTCTTTTGTTCTATTTCTAATCCTTTGGGGTCTAGCAGGGAAGAGCTAGGTTAAGCTAGGCTTCTGGCCTTATCTCAGCCTCACACAAAACCCATACTCCTGCCAGTTTCACTGGGTAGGGGGGTGCAAACCTTTGTGGGTAATCCATGGCTCTAGCTCACCAAGGGGCAGGTATTAATTAAAGTGCGGATTAACTGTCGGTCATGGCTATCAGCACTGGGGCTTAGAATTGCTTAATAAGAGGGTTTGTTCCACCATTTTGCCTGGAGAAGGCAATATTGATCAGGAATCCCTGGCCTGGAACTAATTGAATATTCACCCCCAAATTGCAGTGGCTGATTACTTAGAAGGTCATCTCTTTCACTGTTACTTGGAAAACTGCAGATAGGATTGCGGGGGAGAGAGAGCATGCGCAGAAGAGGGAGAGAGCCGGGTGAGAAGGAAGAGAAAGAAAACAAGAGTGACACGGTGAGACAGGGACCTAGAAAATAAGATATGACAAGTCAAATAACGCCTTCATCTTGAAACAACTTCTTACCCCTTGGAGAGGCGCTTCCTCATTGTCCAAGTTTGCCAGAAAGTGTTTGCAGTACTGCAATTTTAATGAAGGAAGCTTTCAGCATGTTAATCTTGAGAATAATTGAATATGAATTCATGCCTCTCCGGGCTGTCTTCCTTCCCATCCCAGGGTGAGGTCCTATGATATCGTGCTTCTAATGGTGTTTGGTAAATCTTGCAGCTTCCGAGGGAGAGAATGGGATGCTGGGAATGTCTCTGGGAGCCGAGACAGGAGGAAACGGGCCGTGGGTATCTCAGGGCCCTGCAGTCCTCAGCTCTGTCCTAATAGGGCCACAGGCAGGACCCTGAGTGTCTGGCAGGGCAGCACTGTCCTCCTGCTCTGTGTGTTCTTTCCGGGCGCTTGCTGACCGCCTGCTGCCCTCACACATCCAACACAGACAAAGCTGGGCACAGACTGCAGATACACCTGTGTCTTCTGTCCTGGTGAGAGAATCCGGGAAGCGATGGAGAACACGGGCCAGGGTGACTCAGCTGCGGCGGAGCCTGCCAAATGCTCAGAGGCCATGGCCACAAGCTCCATCCCATGTGAGCCTGAGCTCCAAGGATGGGCAAGAGGTCAGCTGGCACAGAAGGGTGAAGATATTCCAGGGAAAAGGAGCACAAGAAACGAGGTGGCGTGTTCTAGAGATGTCAAGGATCTTGATGGAGGGCAGGTGGGTTTGGTTCAGCATGGAGCCGAGGGCTGGACCACAAAGAGGCTGGACGTTTAGACTTTGCCCCGAGGGCCTTGGGGAATCACCAGAGGTACTGCTGCAGGAAATGATGGGGAAAGACAGGTGTATGGGAGGAGCATGGATTTAGAGATTGGGGAAGCGACTGGAACGAGATTCAAGCCCGGAGGACCCCTGAGACGATACCGTATTTTGCCACATATAACGTTCTCCCATGTGTAATGTATAAAAAAGTTTATAATGTATAAAAAGTTTGTTTTTAGCCCAAGCTTTCAGGAAAATACCCATCAAGAAAGTGTCTGGCTCTCAGTTAGAAAAAGCACCCCTACAGCCACAGGCCCTCTAAAGGCTGACCCTTCCCTTTCTCCTGGGAGTTCTTCCTCCCTGCCACATCAGGAGCTGTGGCCAAGATGCCCGTGTGTGTGCCCAGTTGGTCAGAAACTTCTGAGGCTGCTTGAACCGCAGGCAGCCAGGGGGTCCCTGAGTCCTGTGTGGAGCTCCCAGGCCCCTTTGCATAGCAGGGCCTCGGGCCTCAGTGGCCTCACTCCACAGCCCCAATACCACCCCCTTCCCTGGTACCATGGTGCTCTGCAGAGGCCACTCCCCACTGAATCCCAGAGCCTCCCAGACTAGAACCCCATGCACCTGGGGACCAGGCAAGAGGGCACAGCGGCCCCAGAGAGGCCTGCTCGGCTGTCCCACTCCTGAGCCATACTACTCATGAATAATGAGCATCCTTATTTTTCCCACAAAAATTTGGGCAAACATCGTGCATTATATACACGGCAAAACGCAGTGTAGCTCCAACAACCCAAAGGTGAGCTGGTGACGATCCCAATCAGAGAACTGACTGAGTGGAGGGAAGAGGCCACGGATGGAAGATGAGGTGACTCTGATTGGGTCGAGGTAAGAGAAAGGGAGGAGCCGAGGTGATGCCCCTGACTGGGCTATGGAGCAGTTGATGGAGCTGGGGAGACTGGAGCAGAAGCACCTGCGGGAAGGAAACGGCACATTGCGTCTGGGCAGGGCACAGCCCCCAATCTTGGGAGGTGCTCAGGGCAGCTGGAGTCACAGGCTTGGTGCTCAGAGGACAGACACAGACGTGAAGGTCATTGAGCTGGATTTAGTAGTTGAGGCCAACTAAGAGCAAGCCTTTTGGTGACCCAGGGAATCAAGAATAGCAGAAAGGGGACAAATGATTGACCCCAAAGGAATAGCAATATTTGAGGCAAAGAAAAGGCCTCCAATGACCAAGAAGCCTCCATCTGAAGTCTAGGAGTGTGCTTAAGGAACGAGAACTCACTATTTCTTGCTGCTACAGACAAAACAGGAGAGGGGCAGCCTGGATTTTAATAGTAATTTATCTCAATGTAGGCTTTTAAACCTCCATTTATCATTGTCGCTGACAACACTTGCATTAATCTGTTGCTCGGCGTCTTTCTCGCTGCTGCAAATCCCAAAAGGATAAGAAGGAATTGATATACACAAGGAACTGAATTTCAATTAATACAGGCCCCTGCTAATTTTCCGACACATAACCCAGAAACATTCTCATTCATTACAATTTTGTTATGGCTGATCTCGGAGGGGAAATACCCCACAGATTTGTTTATTTTTTTCCTGGCATCACATTCATTTTCAAAGGCAGTGTGTGTGTGTGTGTGTGTGTGTGTGGCGAGGGGTGGTGGTGGTGGTGCAGCCAGCTGGACTTCTCACCTTCCCACCCCCAGAAGTTCACACTTTGCTGAGGGATGGAGAGCTGTTCCTGAAGTTTCTCGAATGCTTTCAACACGCAACACAACTTTCAATAGTCCTGTGTGGTCACTCTTGGAAAGGGATTGGAGACAGGTGGATTCTGTTGTGACACTGTCTCCAATCCAGTGGGGCTGGAGCTATCCAGGTGGGGCTATTTCCTGAGTCTTGCAGGTGGGGACCCACCTGGGGGCTGGAAGCAGCTGTCCTCTTGTGCCTCCTTGCCCCTGTGAGCATGGGTGTCTGCTGGAGGAGGGGATAAAATTTTCTTTGCCCTAAAGTACTTTGGCAAATATTGCACCGGAGACAGAGTTCTGCCCAGTGGGGCAGTTTTTTCCTAATCTGTCTCCCCAGAGGGGGAGGTCCTCATTCCAGACGACACAAAGGCACACTGCACCTGCCTGCCCTAGGCTGCTTCAGCTGAGAACACTACCACACCATGACTCTGGGGAAGGCCATCTCTGGGACAGTGCCTCTCTGCCAAGTGCAGGCCTGACATGACATGGCTGGGCCACGATGCCAGGAGCTGCTGGGGTACTAGGCCCCTTCTCCAAATGGCCTCTCCTGAGGTAGCCAGATGCCTTCCCAAGGCGGCTCAGGGGTCCACAGGGCCACAGCGAAAGCTTCCAAGTCCCTTGAAGCCCAGCCCGGAACGGATACAAGCCCCCAAGGCTGGCTACAGGGAAATAGGCCCCAACCCTTGGTAAGAAGAACAGCATGTGTGCAGCAGGTGTGGGAGGGACCCAGGGGCCACCGTGGCAGGCAGCCTGCAAGGAACGCGGGTCATGGGTAGGGTGGGAGGAGGAGCCCAGGAGGAGGAATTTGTCCCATCTTCACATGGAAGGGCACAGTGGGCCGCAGACTCTCCAAGTGGAGAACGTTTTGTGCTTCCAGTGCCTCACTAGCCAGCCCTGGAGGCAGGGGATAGCACGGGGTTTGGGTACACACTGCCCTGGGCTCCAGCTCTTCCCTGTTGTTTACTGGCTGTGTCACCTTGGGGCAGGGCCCTCCACTGACATCACGTCATGTTGAGAATAAGTCCAAGGCCCATATAAAGGCCTCCTGGCCTGACCATGCGGGCCCTGCTCCCTGTTCGCCCTCAGCTCCTCCAGCTGCCCGGCTGGCTCCTCCTGCTCTGCCCAGCAGTGCTCTTTGCACGGTTCTTCCGACTCTACCAATAGGCACCTGCCGGGCCCTTCGTGCTCGCTGCAGCTGCTCCAGGCACCTGTTTCCCCAGACAGGTCCCCAGCTTCTCTCCCATTCATTTGGGTCTCTCTCTGCCCCCACTCCCCTCCTCAAGCAGGCCTCCCTGGCACACTGTGTGAAGCTCGAGGCACGCACTCACTCCCTCCTGCCTTGCCTGCCACCTGACTTTGTTCATTTGCTGTCCTGCTGTCCGCCTCCAGTAGAAGCAGGGTGAGATGGGCTGGGCTTGGTTTTGTTTGCCACCGCGCTCCCATGGCTTCAAGAGTAACTAGCAAGTACTAGGTGCTCAGTCTATATGCGATGAATGAATACAAGAGTGGAGTTGAGCCTCAATTTTCTTGCTTGTAAAATGGGCATAGCAACACATCTCACAACTGCCGGGAGCAATAAGTGAGGTGTAAAGTGGGAAGGCCGCCACATGGCAGCTGCCCCTCATCTAGGGCCCTGGGAAGACAGTAGCTCCTACGTCCTCACTGCCCACCTCAGAGAACAAAAGCTGTGGTGTCAGGCTCAGTTTCAGAGTGGGCCCGTTGCCAGTTGAGCTGTGCCATTGAGCTGTGCCACCCGCAGCAGTGGCATTCCACAGGTGCTGCCTTGATCCGCCTAAAACATTTCAGGGTGTAGCAGCAACATTCTGCAATTCGGGAGCATACTATCCACCATCTGAAGCCAAGCATGAGCCAGGGTTTCTGAACACATCCTCACACAGAGAGTGTGCAGTCATTAGTATAATTATTAGGGGGTTAATGAAGCTGGGAACTGCACATCGAGCCCACATTTAAACAGAAGCTTTTAAAAAAGTGGGTGGAAAAGTTTGCCTGCCTGACTTCCTCCTTTTTTTTAGAATTGGGATCTCAGGGTTTGAACTCAACATGTTGGAAAATAAACTCACTGCCTTCCCACAGCCCCCACGCCACTCTTCTACCCAACCCACCCGACTCTTCATTTGCAGGTGTCTGCTGGTGGCATCACCCTTCTAGGGTGAAACCCAGATTGCCCGAGAGTCTCTCGCCATCTATACCCAGCCGGTGGCCAAGGCTGCCAAGTCTGTCTCCTTGGTGTCTCCCTGCTAGCTGTGCTGCCCCCATCCACTGCCACTGTCCAAGGCAGAGGTGTCCACTTCTTCCTGGATGACAGCATCGTTGCCACCTAGCTGGCCCCCCAGCCACATCTTCCTAGCCACCTTTTTCTTGTGGTTGGTTCTCCAGAAGCAGGTCCAGAGACGAAGATTCCTGTGAAAGAGATGTGTCAGGATACACGGGAGTGGGGTATATCTAGAAGCAGGTCCAGAGACGATTCCTGTGAAAGAGATGTGTCAGGAGGTGTTTTCACTCACACGGGAGTGGGGTGAGTGGAGAATAAGACTGGAGAGGGAAGGAGAGAAATGGAAGGGACAGGAAACAGTACCCCACCAAACCAAGGCCACCACGGGGGACTTCAGTTTGGTCTAACAGGAGACTGAGTAGGTCATGCTTCCACTCCTGTCCCCATCAGGGTGAAGGGCTGGAGTATTTATACCCCCTGTGACCTCAAGCATGGGTGAGGCTACAGTTTCCAAACCATGTGCCAAGGTACCCCAGGTACAGTGGGATATTTTAATTTTTTGAGGAAAACATAGCACTAGTTGCCAGACACCAAAGCTGAGCTAGTTCACAGTTTCAACATCAGCTTGTCCTCTGTTCCCTCGGATGATATCACAACTTTGTGAAGCCAGGTGCTAGGTGGACACAGTGATCAAAAGCAAGTACTGAATGGAAATTGATAGGGAATAAGAAATGAAAGTGGGGGTGTCCATTCTGACTCTAAGAACTGAAAAGTTGTCTAGTGCCCAACAGGCACACACATCCCATGAATAAGTAATTGTCGTCCTTTTTTTTTTTTTTTTAGTGAAATTAACATGTTATTTCTGTTTTCATTTGTAGGTGTCATATTTGTAAGGGGCTGCTAAATTGTTAGGACATAAATACTAGTTAAACTGTTTGGACCTTACTGCTTAATAATAAATGGAACATTAGATATTGATTGTTTTTGGCCCAGGAACCAGAGCTGCAAAAAAATTACCAAGACACCAAGGGCTCCCTGAGCTGTGAAAGTTCTGGGTTAAGGGCTTCCCCTGGGTAGGTGTCAATTTTCAGCCCTTGAACTCTCTGTGCCCCAGGCTCAGTAACCCAAAGGCAGACCCCAGCAAAGGACACAGATGTCCTTTCCCATCCACGTGCCCTGGGAGCCAGTATGCAGGGGGAGCAGCAGAGGCCAGTGGATAGGGCCGAGGCAGGCTTTGCTTTCCCAGGGCTTCTCAAACTGCAATGCACTCACAGATCCCCTGGGGAGTGTGTTCTGTGCTGCTTCTGACTCAGGGGTCCTGGTCATGCTCCCAGGGGATGCTCCTGCCACTGATGTGGGGCCCCCACCTGGAGTAGCCAGAGCCACACTCCTTTCTTCTCTGCTGTGGCTGCTCTACCATCCACATCCACACTCCACTGGGTCCCACACTGACTCTTCAGTCTGAGCCTGATGTGGCTTCTTGGGGAAGCAGCAGACCTGGGCAGCTCTGAGCTGGGTCCAGACCCAGCAGTGCAGGCTCAGTCCTGGTTCCAGTTGGAGGACAGAGCAATGGCCAGGCCTTGCCCACAGTCATCCAGTCATCATGCCTCCTTATCGCCCCGTTTTCCCTTAGACTAGAAGGCTGAGGGTTCTGGACAGAGATAGATGACATCGGGGATGGGCACAGCCAAATGCCAAGTCTAGAATTCCACCCTGGTGCACCAGCCTCTTGGGGCTGGAAGCTGCTGGGCTGGGTAGGGTTTTGGACGTGCAAAGTAACCCAGGCCTAGTGGTGAGCAGAGACTGGCAGGCAGGGCCTCAGTCCCCTACCCAGGACGCTGGCTATCCCCTGTGGCCATCATGTCCTAGATGTTGGAATTGAACCGCCTTATGTATAAGTAGTGTTGTCCCCACTAATGTTCTAGGTGTTACAGTTCACAGATCAGAGGTTAGGGGTGCACTGCATGAAATATCATGTAGTAAACCTCCCCCAAATGTCAAAGGCACCCTGCCCTGGATGTTGGGGCACAGAGTGAGCAGTTTCAATAGCCTTGGGTGGGCAGGGAGTAAATTGTACTGAAGAATGTGGCTCTGATGGGGGGAGTCAGTTCCCTCCTTGGCTCCCCAGGGCCACAGCACACTCTTCCCCTGTAGTAGCCATGGACACGACAAGGAACCCCAAGCGCCCTAGGCCCACATTTCTTCTGAGGTCCGCTACCTCTTTCAGGCTTCTCCATTCCACCAACATCGTGAGCCTTGAGCTCAGTCTGTCACCCACAGAGGGGACAGAGGAAGAGAGGTGCGGTGATGGTGGGATTGGAAAAAAGATTGAAAAAGATTGGAAGGCTCTTGGTTTGACCTGAGATTCACTTCTCAACTAGCTGTGTATGTAAATTGTATTCGCACTCCCGTTTATTTACTCCCGACAGTACAACGATGCCTCCGTGCCCTTTGCAAGGCGAGCGTACAAGACCTCTCAATGGAAGAGGTGACATCTATTCCTTTTCCCATCCACGTGCATCTTGGCCAACAGACTGCTACATATTTGTATGTCTTGGCTTGGAGTCTTGCTCTTCTACCATCTGCCATTAGAGGAATATGTGGAATAACCTCTGGTCTCAGAAGATTGAAGGGATTCTTGAAATAGACCAGCCCACTGCCTGGAGCCAAGCCCCTGGGAGCCACAGCTGTCACTGAGAAGTAAATGCTTGTTGTCATCCCCTGAGTTTGCAGGCTATTTGTTGCAAGACATTATTGCCACAATAACTGACTAATGGACTGTGGGACCTTTGGCTAGTTACTTATGTTCCTCTCTGTGGGATGCAGTTTCCTCATCTATAAAAAATTGGGCAATAACACTTACCTTGCAGCCCCTGAGTGATGGTTTAATGGGCTATGACATAAGTAAAGCACATGGCACGGTGCCTGCTCCATAGAAAGCTCTCCATGAATGGTGGTTTGAAAAAGAGGGAAGAGTTATTCTGCAAGGGCTTAACTTGACAAAAGGGTGTTGAGTTGCCATGACGGATGGCTCCATGCCAGCCACCAGGGGGATGGATTTAAAACCCTACTCCTGTTCCATGAATCATATTAGCCTCAGACAGGTCTTTGGGCAGAATTAGAGGCGAGACTAGGGCTGGGGCAGAGGGGGAATATGAAATCTTGTCTCCTCAATCTTGAGCCTAGCTACTAATATTTGAGCCTATATCCTCCCTTCCTGAGCGTGGGTTGACTTTCTCTTGCATGAGTTTCTTGGCAAGAAAAGCAACTCTACCAAAATCCCATCACTTCTACAAGAGGGCTGTGATGACACATCATCTAAAGGAGACTGCAGTGGCAATACTGCATGCCCTGTTGTGAGTGTGACAAGTTGAGGTGGGTTCCTCAGGCTCCTGGATGCTCCTTCTCCCTTCTTGCTGGGGTGTCCCTCCCTTCTGCAGAGGCCAAGCCTCTGCTCATGAGGTGACATATGAGGTTGAGTGCTGCTCCTGGTGAAGCCCAGTCACTCTGTGTAGGAATCAGTTCAATAGTTTCTGCAAAAATGGCAGTAGGGGATATCCTTGAAATGACCTAGGCCCCACTCTCTGGGCCCTTGTGGTGGTTGCTCTTCTAATGTCTGTGAGTGGGGAGGGGGTGGGAAGTCAGTTTCAGTCAGTCTCCTGGAGGTCTGGAGTAGGCTGCCTGCCAGTCTCAGTGACACCACTGGGACAGGTAGGAGGGTGCTGAGATGAATCAGATCAGAGCAGGGAGTGAGGTCTGTGTACTGGCGGAACAATGCGTGAGTGTTGAACGTGGGCACGGACTGGGTACCCTGGGGGGCTGGAGCACTCGGATCAGGCGTCTGCATGAGAGAGGATATTGTCTTCCCCGGAATGAGATTGCTTCCCCTGCTCCTGCTCGGAGTGGGAAGCTAATACATGCTTAATTTAGAAAATTCAAATAATATAAGAATATATAAAGAAGAAAATGCAAAAAAAAAATTACCCCAAATATCATTACTCAGAAATAACCACTGTTAACATTTTGGTGATGTAATTCCAGACTGATTTTTCTCTATGTGCGTGCGTGTGTGTGTGTGTGTGTGTGTGTGTGTGAGAGAGAGAGAGAGAGAGAGAGAGAGACTGCTGTTTACAACCTCAGCTGCTATCTAAGGAGGGCAGGTTCTGTTCAGTGAAAGGACTGTTGGGAGCTGACCCCGAGCCCTTTAGTGGGTTTGGATACACGCAAGAGTGGCCTAGATCCGAATTTGGGGGTGGGGCAGGAAAGGGACTGAATTGCTCTGCTTCATAAAGTGAGAAGAGCTTGGTGCTCCCAGGACCAATCAAGAACCAGAGGGAGAGCAACAGAGCTGAAAATAGAAAGAAAAATAAAGGAGCAGAGCTCAGCCCGGCAGGGGGCTGGAGCCCTCAGCAAAGGAGTGGTCAAGGCACATTTGAGAAACAGGGACACCTAGTTACTGAATTTCAAGATGCTTGCTTGGTTGCAATGAAAAACTTCATCAAGTTTCCACAAGCCTTCAACAGTGTTTATGACACACACACACATATACCCCTACACATCTTGCATGTGTGTTCTGCGGGGGGAGATATTAAAGAAAGGGCTGAATCCATATCTGGATGGTCATGGTGTGGAACCAAAATAGGTCCAAATTAGTCCTGACCTTGAACTAATTCAGCAGAAAGGAGGGGCGGGAGGGGGTAGTGGGGAGATGGAAAATCCAGGTGTGACCCCGACAATGCAAGTTCTCTGGCAAGCCCATTTGCAGATGGGAGGTTCAAATCAGCCTTTTGTAAATTTGAAGCTGTAGCTGGCCCAAGACACCTGGGATATATTTTTTATGTTTATAGGTTTTATTGAACTAGAATTTTACAGCCTTTGTTGTCTTCTATGTCCTTTTACTCAGACCTGGTCTTCGGCATCTTGGCTTATCAGTAAGTGTGTAGCTAGGTCACTGTACTTGTATCTTGTTGGTAAACTACTAAATAGGAATTAGCCATGTATATAGCCACTCTCTTACTGATGGGCATTCAGGCAGTTTCCAGTCCTCCTGTGATCACATCCTTCTGTTTATATCTTTACACATACGTTGAAGTGGCCACTTTACCACTTTAAAAACTGGGTTCAGTTTAGAATATGCCCCCAACCCCTACGTTAGCAAACATTATTTATTTCTTTTTAGTCGATGGAATTGTTTGGAGGCAATGTCAGCATGGCCCAGTGGTCCCTTCAGGTTGCAAATGGTAGTGGTGATTTTAGTAAAAATTACATGGTTCATCAGGCCACATAACACCCCTTTAGCCTGGGAGAGTCAAAGAAATGTAGGGCCCATCCTTCTTTGGATGTTCAAATTGGGCACTGGGCCTGTTTGGGTCTTTAACACATATTCATGACCTATGATCTCTGCTGGGAAGGGGACAAAGTCTACTGAAGAAAATGGATTTTGTGGCTGGCGTTGGTGACTCAGGCTGTAATCCTAGCAGTTTGGGAGGCTTAAATGGGAGGATCACTTAAACCCAAGGAGTTCAAGACCAGCCTGGGTTGGCTCGACCCCCATAGCTCAGTGGTTAGGGTGCCAGCCACATACACCAGGGCTGTGGGATTCAAACCTGTCCCAGGCTTGCTAAACAACAATGACAACTACAAACAAATAAACAAACAAAAAAATAGCTGGGCATTGTGTCAGGTGCCTGTAGTCCCAGCCACTTGGGAAGCTGAGGCAGGAGAATCGCTTAACCCCAAGAGTTTGGAGGTTGCTATGAGCTGTGATGCAATGGCACTCTACTGAGGGTGACATAGTGAGACTCTGTCTCAAAAAAAAAAAAACAACAAAAAACCTCAGCCATTATTGTACAATAATGAGATCCCATCTCTATAAAAAATAAAACAATATTAGACAAGCATTATGCTATGCACCCGTAGTTCCAGCTACTTGGGAGGCTGGGGCAGGATGGTTGCTTGAGCCCAGAAGTTGCAGTGAGCTATGAGGATGCCCCTGCTCTTTAATGCCACTAACAGAGCAAGATCTGGTCTCAAAAAAAAGGGAAGGTGGATTTTGTGTCCCTGAGGAAACAAGTTCAGGCAAGAAGATGCCATTTGGTTGCATTGTCGATGGCAAGGAATATCAGAGCTAGAAGCTTCTTTAGAGATTATTTAGCTCTGTGTCTTCATTTTATAAACAGGGGAAACTGAGGCCTATAATCACACAATTTATATTAAAAAAGAAGCCAAAGTTATTAGTAGTGTTTTGTGTATGTTTTTAGTCTAAAATGTAATAGCAACCCTGACGGGTAGGCATCATTCTATTGCCAGTCTTCAGTGAAGGAAACAGGGGAGGTGGGAGAGAGAACTTGCAGCCTTGCAGGTGGAAGCCAGATGTGCAGTCTGCTCCCTAAACCATCATGGCACTGCTGTCCCCTGGAACTGAGAGGGGCAGGGATCCAGGCTCTCAGGCCCAAGTTCTCTGCTCTGCCCCTGTCATGAGGCTGCTCTTGGGCAGAGATGCTCATGCGTGGAGGGACCCTTGGCCACATGCCTTTCTGTCCAAGTGTCTGTCTGTCACTGCTATAAGCCTGGGGGGAAGTTCTAGGCGAATGCTGCGAATGAATAATTCAATAAAAGTGAATAATTTCCATGGCAACCTTGCCAGCACGTGACCTGCTCTGCTGCCTCCGAGGGTTGGGTTCACCCTAATAAAGAAACACATTTGTCAGACTACACAGAGCGAACTGGAATAACATTTTCTTTTAAGGAAGCGGAAATAAAACTAGGTCGGCTGATGGCAGCAGGGCCAAGGCTTGTAGGAGCCTTATTCAAACATACTGTTGGCAGGTCGGGGGTTTGTGGAAGGCCCACCATCCTTGAAGAGTTGGGAAAAGAAGTGTCCTTTCTGGCAGGGGAGGGGCATAATGATCGGTCCCTAAGCACCCCTGAATGTGAGACACTAGATTATCCTACAATGTACAAATGACTCCCACAATAGCTTGCAAAGCCCTTAGAATATTCCCTCATGGTAAGAAAAGGAAACTGAGGCCTGGAAAAGTGCCTTTTCCTCGGTGGGTGCATGACAAAGCCCAGACTCAGATCCAAGTAAGGTGATCTTTCTACTGTGACCTGATGGTTTCAATAAACTGCCCCCCATCCTGGCATGTGATGTGGGAAGCTGAGCTCCTGGAGAGGGAGGGCTGAACAACACTCTTCACTTTCTCTTTCAGTTTTCCTATTTAAAATAAAAATCAACATTTGTGAGCTGAATTAGGTTGGGGGACAATCTGGGGGCTCAGCCTGGGTTGGGGGTTAGAACTCAGCCTGGGATAAGTGCACCATTGAGAGGCAGAGTTCAGAGGTGAGCCTTGGATGAGCGTTGGGCTATGGCTGGGACAGGGCTGTGACACAGATCAAGGTCAAGAGCAAGACAAAGAGCAAGGCCAGGGTTAGGGTTAGGGTTGAATCTGGGGCTGGTAGGGTCAAGGTTCAGCCTGTCCTGAAGGAATTAGAATCTTTTCTATGTAGAATTTTCCGAAAGTACCCAGATGTCCTCACTACGGGGGAGTGAGACAGATTGAACAGCGGGTCGGGGGATGCTACCAGGTCAGGGTGGGGAGAACAAGGTTGTACTGGAATCCTCGAGGGTGGTCCCACGACCCAGGAGAGCAGAAATGCACTTCACACCCAGAACTGTAAGAGGGAGGTGGCCATAAGCTAATATACTCAGGTATATGGGACAGGTGTAGGACAGGAATGAGGGTGGAAGTTCAAATGAGTGTATCCAGTGGCTTCAAACATGGGGCGGCTGGGGGCAGGTGAGGACCCATCAGGAGAACCACGGTCTCGAGGGTTCCAGAGGGCTGAGCTTCACTCTAGTCCCACAGGGTCAGAGGGGAAGAACTTCAGAGGCAGTTGCCCTGGACCTCCCCACTCTGAGTTTAGGCGTTCTTTTCTCTCCCTGCAACGCACTCTTTGGCCTTAGTTCCTTTCACAATTCCCCAAACCTTCCCTATTCATTCACACTCAGGGGCCAGCACCACCCAGTCCTCCACTGCTGCCCGCAGCATCAGCACTGTTCCTTTCCGTGAGCACTTGCCCCCTCCAAAAGTCTATACTTCTGTCCTCTCTGCCAGACCTGCTGATGTTGGCATGTCTGGGACCTTGATCGGAGAAAGAGGCACACACGCTCCATTACCCTTGGCTTCTGATGAACTGTAAGGGGGCAGTCAAGTTCGCTGGGCTTTGCAATGAACAGACCTGGGTTTAGGGCTGGGTTCTGCCTCCCAACTGCTGCAAGACAGCTGCCAGCCTGTAGGGAACAGTAATACAAAGTAGAAACAACAAACAACCCCCCATTTTTTTCTTCAAGTTAAAAGAAAACGCGGGTAGGTTCAAATAACTTAAGTCCTAACCAGAAGTGCATTATCTGGCAGGGAAAGGAGGAACGGGGTGTGTTAAGGACTGACCTCATGGCCCTGTGAGATGCCCCTGCAAGTGTGAAGGATCAGGAGGCGTGATGGAGTGGGGGTGGGGATGCAGGATCTGAGCTCTGGTTGGCAGCATCCCACTACATTTGCATGAACTGTGATCCCTTAGTTCGTACTTATTTTCATTCTTGTAGACAGAGCACATGCACCTGCATTGAACATGGCTTTTGTGTCTCCTTCAGACCCTCTGGGCTCTGCTGTCTGTCCTTAATCTGGCTTCAGCTCTGGCAGGTAGCTTTGTTCAATGCAGCCCATTTGGGCCTGACTGTCTCACCTCCTCCAGGTAAGGGACCCCAAGCATCCATGTGGTACAGCCCACAAGATGCCCCAGAGGGTGACCCTTTGACCAGCAGATGAACACATTTCATACAGCGCCCACCAAATCAAGATCCCAGGGTCCTGTAAGAGCAGCCAAGCAGAAAACGTGTCCTTAACTCGGCTCTCCTCCTGTTCTTCCTTAATTCTTAGGAAGCCGGGTAGTAGCCCCCAAAGATATCTGGGCCCTAAACCCTGGAGCCCTGATTGCTACCCAATGACAAAAACGGTTTTGCAGACGAGATTGAATTTTAAGAATCTCATGATGGGGTGATTGACCCCAGATTCTCCAATGGGCTCTAAATGCAATCCTGGGTATCCTTCTAAAGGAGGACAGAGGGTGTTTGTTACAGAATAAGACGCTGAGAAGACTGAAGGAAGGTCTGATGCAGTCGACTTTGATGATGGAGGAGGAGGCCACATGCCCAGAAATGCAAGGGATGTAGACCTGGAAGATGGAAAGGCAAGGACATGGATTCTCCCCTCTGCACCCCAGGGAGAGGGAGAACCTGCTGACACCTTGTTCTCAACACAGTGAAGCTGATTTGGAACTTCCAGCTGCCCATGTACTATAAAAGAACAGACGTGTGTTGTTCTAAGTCACCAAATATCTAGTAACCTGTTAGAGTAGCTATAGGAAACTAATCCAACGCCCCACCCCTCACTTCTGCTCCCTGAGTCCACTCTCCTTAGTGAGACCCTCACACACAAGCCTCTTCCGCCGGCTCTGCTCTTTGGGGAACTCAGGGAAAGATGCTGTCTGATTAGGAAATGGGCTCCAGCTTTGTGTAACACACAGCCCTGCTCTCTTGGGCTCATAAACCCATGGACACCAGTGTGTGTTGGGAGGCCTAATGCAGCCACACACAAACCCTTCCCCCTCCTCCTCCACTCCTCCTAAGTTAAAGGACCTGCTTGGTCCCACCCCTGAGAAGTTCATGCCCAAGGACTCTAACTTTCCTAGCAAGTTGTGGAATTTGCCCACCCTCTGCATTCCCACATAAAAGGCATCTCTAACTGCCCCTGGGGCACAGAGATTACCTTTGCGCTGCCCATGCAGGTCACTCTCCCCTTTCAATACAGCTGGCTTGACCTTCTCCACTCTGGCGTCATTTCTGGGCATCACTGCTTATACCTTCCTGTGTGTACCTGCCCCCTCTACCCAACAAAGCAAGACGAGGCGAGATGGGTGATCATAGCAGGCTCCAAATCTTGTCTGGGATGGGAATCAGGCCACCAAGAGCCAAAACAATGGAAGAAACAACCTCAGGTGAGACTGGGGCACAGTCAGGACCTGGTAAGGCTACCATCCTGTGTGCACCACGAGTGAGCTCCTGTGCTCCTGAGTGGAAGCTGGGTCACAGGTGTCTGGGTGGGCTTATGAAGAACTGTTTGATCTAGGACATACCTGGGGAGCCTGGAAGCCCTGAGCTCACTGCATGCTGTCCTCTAAGTTAGTATTTGTCTGCGAACTAAATATCGTCCTTTTTATGTGGGGCTTCTTTGTGCAGTGCACAACATGAACAATCATACAGATGGCCCTAATGAGCCATTTTACCTTGGGCAAATTATCTTGCATCTCTAAGCTTTTATTCCTCTGTGAAATGGGAATAATCAGAGCACCTTCCCCAGTATTATCCTGAGGGTCTGATAGTTCATTTGGGCCCTGGAATAAATACGTAACAAATGGTGATGGTGCTCTTTTCTTTAACCGTTACTATTATTTTCATAAAGGTGGATTAGGCACCTTTGTGGAGCCCTGCTTTTCACCAAATGACAACTCTCTTTGATGAGGTATAGTCCCTCAGTGTCAACTACTAATTGGGCATGATGAGCCTAATGCACCTTCCTTCTTCAAAGATGAAGGCGCAGACTTGGAACCTAACTCAAGTGACCACAACATGTGACCCATCCTGGGAACAGGGGTACAGCAGACAGCCTTTGCACAGCAAGTTTAGGTGCACCAGGCAAATAAAAGGGTTGATTGCCAGGTCTAAGCTGGTGTCTTTGCTGCTCCACCCAGAAGATGAGCGACACGAGCTTCAGAGGCTGGCCCGAGGCCATACACCTTGCAAATTGCAAAACCAGAGTTCAAAACTTCGACCTCCTGGCTCCAAGGCCTCAGCCTTTTCCTCTCCACTTTCTTTAGGCCTCTGAGGAAAGGAGGAAAAGGAGGAAGGGAAGGATCCTGGGAGCAGCCTCCTCCCTGGAGGAGCTTTTACTCCAGCCTTTTGGAGGACAGCCATCTAAGAATAAAATGAAGTGACAATCTGGGAGTGCAGTCTCTCTTTTTCCAATTCAACTACGTCTACCCATAGCAAATATCATCATTTCAGGCTGTGGGAGGACTGTAGCTTTCAGGAACCTTTCACATCAATGTAAATCTCTCACACTTTCCTTCTGCCCTGGCAAAGACGTTCCTTTAAATTACATTACACACACCCCAGCTCCCACCCCCATACTGGGCATGTATGTTTTACTCACTAGTGGATAGCCAGCATGTCCTGATTTGATTTGAGGCTTTTGCAACCATTAACAACAGATGGTTTCCTTTTGTAGCCCTTTGTGGGTCAGCCCACCAGGCTAGGGGAATAATACTAGTGAAAATAATAATGGCTGACCTTGACTGCATGCTGACTCTGCTAATCTCTTTACATTTAATATTTCATCTAATGCCTATAATCACCAGATGAGTTTGATATTATTATATTCCAACTTAATGGTATGGGATTGGAGACTCAGATAAGTTAAATAATAGAGCCGGGGCTCTACTGTAAATGTCCCCAACAGCAGTGTCCATTCTCTTAATGTGCCTCCTCCTTTTCTCCAGGGACTGTGGGGGTCTCTGGGGCTTTGCTAAGGGGCACCTGCCTGGCAACTCCACCATTCCAGTCGTGAAAAGCGGATCTGCATCCAGGTCCAGTTGCAGCCAGGATGCTCAGTAGAGAGGCCACATTCTAAAGGTCTGTCCTTACTAGGCATGGGGTAGAAGTTCTCAACTGAGGATAATTTTTCCCCTCAGGGCACATTTGGCACTGTCTGGAGACTTTTGATTGCTGTGGTGGATGGGAGGGGGTGCTGCTATCGGTGTCTAATGAGTAGAGGCCAGGGACACTAAATCTTATAGAGCACAGGCACCTCTCAAGCCCAGAGCTAGCCATTTCCAAGAGTCAATAGTGTTGGAGTTGGGAAGCCCTAATCTAGGAGAGGGACAGGGCCAGAGTGTGTGATTAGGGATCAGAGGCAACCAACCCATATTCTGTAGACATAACAAATGCTCTTCTAGTTCTTACTGTGTTCAAGGTGCTGTTCTGAGTACCTCCCATGCCTTCACTCACCCACTCCTTTAACTCCAAAAGCAACTTTGGGTGGAAAGGATGGCCCTATTTCACAGAGGAAGAAACCTAGGGTTGAAAGGCAAAGCCATTTTCCCTAGTCACATCACTCATGCAGTCAGGGCTGAGTTAGAGCTCAGGCAGCGGGCTCCCTCCCAGCTGCTCTCTCAACTTCTTCCAGTGTGGCTACTGAGAACCTAGACTTTGCAGCCACCCAGACCACGTTCCAAGTCCTGGCTGCATGACTTCGAAAATAGCCCAACTGTTCTGAGACTCAGTTTCCTCAACTGTTATTTGAAGTTCTGTATTGGTTTCCTAGGACTGCCACATAAATCATAACATATGTGGTGGCTTAAACCAAAAAAGAAAAAAAAATTTATTCTCTTACAGTTCTGAAGGCCCGAAGTTCAAAATCAAGGTGCCCCTGAGGGCTGCACTCTCTCTGGAGGCTCCAGAGAAGAGTTCCTTCTTGGCCTCTTCCAGCTTCTGGTGCTCCATTTGTTCCTGGCCTTATGGTTCCTGGCCTTATGGTTGTGTAAGTCCAGTTTCTGCCTTCAGCTTCACACAAACTTCTCTATGCTTCTGTGGCAGTCCTGTTCTGTCTCTTATAAAGATACTTGTCATTGAATTTAGAGTTAAATAGGATGATCTCACGTTGAGAGTCTTAATTTAATGGCATCTGCCAAGACTCTTTTTTTTTTCCCAATAAGGTCACATTCACATGTTCTGGGGGATTAGGATGTGGACATATCTTCCTTGGGGCCACCACTCAACTCACACACACAGTAATGCCTGCACTTCTGAATGGGATTATAACTGTAAAAGAACCAAGCACCGTAGATCCTCAGTAAATCTTAGATGACTCTGGGAGACATAGGTCCCAGTATGTGGTAGGGACGTGCCAATTATCTGCAGGAGAGACTCCGTGAATGGTGCAGCCACACTCTGTCCTGGCAGAATGACAGAATGCCTCATGGTTTTCTTCAGTGCTGTGGATCCTAATTAGTTGTTTCTGTTGATGGTTCCTTGCTTCAGGTTGCACATCCGAGATTAAGAGCTGATGCAGTTTCTTCAACTACCCCAGCCCCACCTCCTCCCTCCTGCCCACCCACCAGGTGAATATCTCTGAAACTCTAGTCAGGCACACAGAAGTCACCTGAGTTGCTTTTGGAGAGGCGAGTTTGCAGGCCTATCTTTCAATACTATACTCGAAAAGGTGGTCACCAAAGTTGTTTGCACAAAAATCCAATTCTTCCTGCTTCTGGGCACATGGGAGTGTTGCAGTCTTGGTTCCTTTCGGTTGAGTTTTGCTGCATGACTAGTTCCACCTAAAGGCTTTGAACAGGTATGCCATGCTTCAGTCTGGGGTTGGAGTGTTCCAGTGCTGGTGCAGCCACCTCAAGAGCTATCTTTCATGCATGCAATGCTTTAGAAAGTGGCTGATCCATGCATTTGAGCCTCAGGGGTGTGGAGCAAGGTATCAAGATGAGCCTGAATAGACATGGCGCGTGAGTGAGATATACATGTTGGGGCTCTTGAGCCACTGAGATTTCCTTGCTGTATGGCCTCACCTCTCCAGACTGAGACTTGGAGGAAGGAAGAGAAGTACAGGTGGACAGTGGTCTGGGGGAAAGCCAATCATGACAGGGCCTCAAGTGAGATGTGATTCTTAGAGAAAACACCAAGCTCTACTCCCCTTTAGGGCCTTGGTGATGTCTGAAGGATTCACAGCCCATGGCCTGATGGAAGCCTCTCCTTGGGGACAGGGGTAGTCACAGAGGACTTCAGGGAAGAACTGAGGCCAAGTCTACACCAAGGGTTGATTCCAAGCCCAAGGTATTGTGGATTTGATTTTGACTATTTGGGTTTCAAAACTAGTCTCTTTGAGGGGTGGCATCTGTGGCTCAAAGGAGTAGGGCACCAGCCCCATATGTTGGAGGAGGTGGGTTCAAACCCAGTCCTGGACAAAAGCTGCAAAAAACCAAACCAAAGCTGCAAAAAACCAAACCAAAAAAATTAAAAAAGAGAAAAAAAAAAAAAACCCAAATCCAGTCTCTTCGAAAGCAATGGAGACAGAGGGGAGAGCCAAGTCATAGTGTGTACTTTAGTTAGTGGCCTTATAGCACTGTCAATGTCTCAGTTTTGGTAAACAGACCCAGATTATGCAAAGGCAGTTATTCATGTTAGAAAAGCTGAGTGAAGGAGACTCTCTATTTTATCTTTTGTGACTCTTCTGTAAATCTAAAACTATATCAAAACACAAAATTTAAAAATCATCTCTCACTTCTTGATTGATACCTATTTTCCTTTCAGGGTAATGAAGATGTTTCCGAACTAGATAGAGGTGTTGCTTGCATCACGTTGTGATGTGCACTAAATGCTGGTGAATTACACACTTTAAAAGAGGATTATTTTATGCCATGGGACTATGTCTTTGCTTTAAAAAAAATCATAAGGAGAAAAACAAGAAAAAAACCCCAAAATTCTTCATGGCCACAACAGAATAGCACCTAATATCATGGGAGCTTGGGGCTCGTAGGAGCCTCAGACTTAATGGCAGCCCCCAAATTTCCTCTTTTTCATCACTTACTGTGCTCTGTTTCCCAAATTCCACCTCCTCCCTCCTTATCCCCACTCCCATTTCTATCTTTGGCCCAGAAGCTTTTATAAACCTCCTCCTCCTGGCTCCTCTCTCTCTCTCTCAGCCTCTCTCACTTACTATGTCTATCAGTTCTTCCCACAGAGTGTGAAAAATAGTAGTAAAGACTCCACCTACCTTGTCCCAGTCATTGTGCTCCTTACCTATAGCAGGGGATCCCTGTAAACAACCTGCAAGCTAAGTGCTGTTGTTACCCCTATCTTAAATCTATAAACAGGGGGCAAGAGAGGTTAAGCCCCTTTAGATGATGAGCAGTAAAGTAAGGATTTGAACCCATATCATCTTACTCCAGAACCTATAGGGTTACACACTGCAGGGAAATTCCATAGACATCATCCATGGGAATAAACATCTTCCTTCTGTAATGGTTCAATTAGGGTCAAGCAGTGACACTTTCCTCTCATTCACTATGTCATTCATTCATCAAGCCTTTCTGGAGTGCTTACTGTGATCCAGGCACTGCTCTAGGCCCTGGGGTTCCTGCATGAACACAACTTTGTCCCTGACCTCATGGAGTGTATGGTGAAGGGGGAGCGTGTGGCAATAAGTAAACAAACCCAGGAGCATGGAATGTAAGTTGCACCGTGCACAATGAAGGAAGAAATCTGGTGCTACTGTGGGGAATGTCAGAGGGAACCTCAATTAGGAGACCCCAGCTGAGGAAGGGCCATGAGTTAGACAGGGGCAGAATGTAGGGTAGGTGGGTGGGGGTGAGGAGGAATCTCTTTTTTGTGAGACTTCATATTGTTGATGCTATTTCAGTGATTGATAGAGGTCTATTCAAGATTTCTAATTCTTTCTGGTTGAGTCTAGGAAGGCAGCATGCTTCCAGGTATTGGTCCATTTCATTCAGATTTTCATATTTCTGGGAATAGAGATTTTTTTGATGGTAATCATTGAGGAGTTTTTGAATTTCTGAAGTGTCGGTTGTTATTCTTCTTTATTGTATCTGATAGATGACATTAGAGATTTTACTTTTCTATTTCTGGCTAGGTTGGCCAAAGGCTTATCAATTTGGTTTATCTTTTCAAAAA